>JAVANC010000017.1:49908508-50168508 GCA_033319125.1 Parnassius glacialis
TTATCGACCAAATCGGCGATACATTAAAAATGGGCCAGATTAGAAGTACCCTTAACCGACGAACGTGTATGCGTAGATATATGGATGTTAAGGAGGCGGGAGAGGTGTGTCAGGATCGCGCCAAATGGAAGTCCATAGTCTCTGCCTACCCCTGTGGGTGACAGGCGTGAGTGTTTATATGTATGTATATGTATATGTATGTTTATTTTGATTACATTTATGTTGAATATTGAACAGAAAAAATATATAATAAGGATAAGTACCTGTGAATATACGTGCTTATTTATCTTTTCACCTTCTGCTGCAGTAGTTGTCATGTTTGTTATTTTCAAACACTTAATAAGGTCCAAACTATGATTACAGAAGTATAATACCTAATAAGGTCCAAGGACTAAGACTGAAAAAGTGACTGATTTGTAAAATTTTGTGATTTTCTTTACTAGAGTTAATAAAAATCAGCATAAAACTACAATTTGTATCATTTATAACTAGAAAATAGATAAGTAATTACTTATATACATTTCCTAAGACTTTATAAGGGCCACGACACTGATTTATATGAATATCGTTTCATTATTGAAAAGCCACGAACTTAATAGTAATTTAAAGCCTTTGCTTTCCAAAGATGTGATTTTTCTGGTATACAACGCCAAAAATTTTAAGGATTTAAGGAGGCGGGAGAGGTGTGTCAGGATCGCGCCAAATGGAAGTCCGTAATCTGTGCCTACCCCTCTGGGTGACAGGCGTGAGTGTTTCTGTGTGCGTGTGCGTGTGCGTGTGCGTGTGCGTGTGCGTGTGCTTGTGCGTGTGCGTGTGCGTGTGCGTGTGCGTGTGCGTGTGCGTGTGCGTGTGCGTGTGCGTGTGCGTGTGCGTGTGCGTGTGCGTGTGCGTGTGCGTGTGCGTGTGTGTGTGTGTGTGTGTGTGTGTGTGTGTGTTTGTGTCTGTGTGTTTGTGTACAATAACAGGCTGCGAGGCATTTCATCTTAGTCCTGTAGTCTTCTTTATTTGAAGTTGGTTGCAGGTGTCAATGGACTGCAGACTTACCATGAGATGGGATAGGAGTCAAGACTCGCTTATTATAAATAAAACAAAATATATATATATATATATATATATATATATATATATATATATATATATATATATATAAATTGCAAAATACTCTTTAGCCAAATAAATACATTCTTTATTACACTAAGTTTGTATAAAAAGGATTATTATAATATTGAGGAATTTATGGATGATAATAACCCCTGGGAATGAGGTGATCGCTATCGAGCTCTTTCTAATTTGTTTTGTGTTGTTGATTGAGTAACAGACATGGTTGTAAGCTGGTATTTTAAAACAAAAGTCCCGCTGGATTTTTTGCTGGTTCTTCCCGGGACAGAGGTTTTTTTCGAACCAGTGCAGTGGTAATTAAACAAGAGAGTGACTTTCAATAAGTGTTATTTATAATATATATTAAATGAACAAGTTTCTGTTTCTGTAATAGACTGGTCTAAAAATTCTAATTATTGACGTTAGCTATCCATCATTTTCATGATGTATCTGCCATTACATCATGAAAAAATTCATGATGTAATTTCCCTAATTTCATATTGGATTGGATTATGACCGAATGGATTCGATCAAAACTCGATTTTTACACTCGAGTTAAGTCGTATATCCTTTTCCCGCAATATAATGTATGGCTACGCTTGACGATGAACAAATGTAAAATCCGGAAAATAAATATTATTTTTTTCCAAAGATTATACATATTATATACTATTTTTAGTTCTATTACATGATGATTGAGGTTAATAATCATATCCACACGCTTTTTTCATATTGTCGTGACTACAATAGCTTTTAACGAGTGTAATTATCGAGTTGTATCTCAGAGTAATTACATACATGTATGTATATAATTACTCTAACAGTTACTTGAAAAGTTTGAAGTTTTTTTCCTATCCTAAATCAGCGCTTAACTACTATCTAGGCGCAGTAATAGGTGTACATGTCTGTAATGCAATTAAACGATTTCACAATTTACGTGAGAAGCCATTTATTATATTGATGTCTTATAAATCATAATTTAAAATTAATAATTTTGTACTACCGACTTCAAAATAAATTTTTAAGAATGACTCAAAAACTATTGGTTAGACCTTGATCAAATTTATATGGGACATTAAAAATTTTATTATATCTCTTTATAGAATAGAATGTACCGTGTTGTGGCGGTGTTAGAATATCCACTACCCAATATCATTCCGCGGGTGTCGTAAGTGACAACAGAGGGAAAGAAATCAGGAGATGGGCAGCAGCGCCTGCCTAATAACGACCAAAAATAAAATACTGCGGTTGCCAATCCGCTTGCCAAGCGTGGAAACTATGACAAACATCCCCCCTATGTGGCAATGTATGGGGGAGGCCTATGTTCAGCAGTGGATTTAATAGGCAATAACGGTAACGGTATGGTTTGTACTGTTCTGGCTTTCTTACGAGTACATTCAAAAGATTCGGTATTTTATTTAACATAAAACAACTTTTTTTGCGAATAGTATCCGAGTACCTGACGTCATTTTGTGACGTCACACTGCGCGCTCTACATACAGATGTTTGCGGAGCATTAGTACTAAAGAAACCGAATATTAGTTCTATTTTTTTTTTGGTGATAATTATTGGCGTGGCTTTATTTACATTTAGAAAAGGATAGAAAAAAATGTAATTTTAATTTAATGCAGTTCGCTTGCCAAGCGTGGAAACTATGACAGACATCCCCCCTATGAAGCAATGTATGGGGGAGACCTATATTCAGCAGTGGATTTTAGTAAGCTGTTACGGTTTATAGAATAGAATAATATAGAACTGAATATTTTTATTCAATATAGCTTAATACACATAATAGTTACTGATAGTCAATTTTATTAACGTGTGGTTTCGAAAACTTTCATTTATAATTTTGTCTAACTATGGAAGTTAAGAAGAAATATTTTCCGAACTAGTTCCCAGATAGTAAGCAAAAACGTACAAAAAAGGTAACAAGTGGTATAATTAAAACATTTGTGTAACCGACTTCAATATAAATAAAATGAGAACAACATCAATATAGTCGAAGTCAATTAAATTCGCATTATTAAGGATAACTCAAAAATTACTGATCAGATCTGATCAAATTTATATGGGACAACATGAGAAGCACCAGTTTTCAAATAAAAAAAATCATCATAATGGGTTCACTTAAAAAAAAAAGCTCTGCGGTAACACACATTAAAAAAAACAGTCGAATTGAGAAACTCCTCCTTTTTTGAAGTTGATTGAAAAAAGTGTGCAAGTAATCGTGTACACTATTAATATACGTGTCATTCTTATTATACATAAGTAGATTAAATAGTAGTATCACAGACTAACTAGTAGATTCTTCAGTAGTATGCTCATGTAGCGTCGGCGGTGGAACGTTACAAGAAAACGTGATGTTTATTTTAATTTTTAATACAGTAGGTAATAAATTTCTCCACTACGTCGAAAAAAAGGTTTCACTTTAATAAAAACAAATTAAGAAATATATTCTACCTTCTTCTTATGTTTTAATAGTTAAATTAGACATGCGCAATATAAATCTCTGAAAGGAAAAGAGATTTCCTGCGCCCCCTTTTCCCCTGCGCCCCCTTTTCCACTGCGCCCCCTTTTCCCTAAAGAGGGTCGCTTCCGATTCGGCAGAAAGGCCTCACAAGCCAATGCCAGTCTCACAGGTGGTGTTTAGTGGGTACACTTAGAGTGGTTAGGTTAGGTTAGTCGCAGTGAGTCCCACCTAACCACGACAGCCGGTTGTCGTGGTATGCTTAGAGCATTCTTTTCAATTGCTTCTAGGCGCAAAAAAGGAAAAGAGATATATAAATGTTTTGTTTAAGAAGATTTAAATCTCTCCTATGAATTTTTAAATCCCAAATAACTCAGTACTTAATCCAAATAGATCACTCACTCACAGCATATATATATATGGGAGGCCTATGTTCACAACAGTGGGCTTTTGATATGATGTAGTGATAAAAATAGAAATCGCCTGGTTCAGCCATTAAAATAACATTCAAAGAAAAAAATATTATAAATATATCTCACGATAAAACGAATAACAAGATAAATTACTTGTCACAAAATCCTATTTACGCCAATCGTGTTTTCATTCAATTGTCCCGAAATTGAAAATGACGGATAAAAAATTCCGGATGCAGCTTACACCGTAATTCAGTTTTACGAAAAATATACAGGGTATTTTTGGAACGCTCCCGAAAACTAAGACAGGCGACAGCACCAAGTATACCTTTGATCATAGGTCACAAATAAATTCGATCCTGATGAAAAAAAAATCATCTTTTTACAACGTTTTATTAGCTTTATTCACGCGCCATCATGTTAGTACAGCTAAATGAAACGATAATTTCATAAAAAAAATCATGAAAATACTGAAACCTCAAACCAGCAGTGGAATAACTGAATTCATATCAGCTGATTAAAGGTTAATGTACTCGCGAACGCAAATTCGCGCGGTCCGCAACTAGCGGGCCATACCACAATACCTAATAATTTACAACACTTGTCTAAATACCTAACTTTTCTACATAACCTACTATTTTGCCACTGTACTTGTCTCCACGTAGCCATTTTAATCCGAATTTACAGGTTAAATAACCCAAATAACTGGTTCGATTTCCCGCTAATGAAAAAATACATAAATGAAATGTAACCAAGGTTAGAGTCATGCGTTTTTATTCATCGTGTAGGTATGTTTATTATTCTCATGTATTCAGTTATGTATGTATTCAGATTAGTTCAGTACTAAGTTATTTAAAAAAATTAGTTATGAAACAGCTTACCGCTCTAAATCCTCCGTGGTCTTATGAGATGCGGCTCAAATTGTGCTCCATTCATTTCAAGGCAGATTTGGGCTCGGTGTTGCGTCTCCTCATGGAGGCGGGGCATCATCGTGTGGTCTTCGACACAGTCCGTACGTAGTTTGTCGAAAACATCCACGATCCTTTTGTAGTTTCGTCAGCACTATCACACTCACGATTAAAAACCCTTTCTTTCACATACCCCACAGAAAGAAATCTAACGGGGTCAGATCTGGTGCGCGAGGTGGCCAAGCGTGTGGTCCTAGTCCGCCAAATCCAGCGATCATCAAATAGCTCATTGAGGCGCTCACGGACGAACCTCACGACATGTGGAGGGGCACCATCATACTGGAACCATGTGCGGCGATATTCAGCCAACGATAGGTCGTCTAAAATGTCTGTCATCTGTTCATTTATAAAATTTTAGGTATCGCTGTCCGTTCAGTCGCTGTGGCAGAAACACTGGACCCAGTATGCGATCCTTAGATAAACCTGCCAATACGTTGACCGACCATCGGGTTTGGTGCCCGGTTTGTCATTCGGTTTACGCATTCGGTTACGCTTCAACACTTTGTGCACTGCACAGTATGACACACTTGTTCCATCCCGACGTCTTAACAATTTATTTAGCGATACTTCGTGTACCTAGGTTCGGATACATAACATGTTGTCGTATTCACAATCACTATAAACGTACGCGTTAAGGATTATTAAAACAAAAAACGAACAAGAATAATACCAACACGTAATTACAATTTAATAAACAAATCGACAAAACTGAAACCTATTGCGTCACAGCTTGATGCGACACGAGCCGGGCGGGTTACATTATTTCGCACCGAGCTAGATACAGGTCGAGTGGAGGGAGGTTACAGTCGCGTTCTAAAGTACTACATGGTATTGGGATATTGTTTTATAATATTATAGTAAGTAATTAATTGTTTTATTGTAGAATCATAATAGGTGCCTTACTTGGAATTAAAAATGGATAATGTTTACTTGAGCATTATTTGTTATTTCTATCGTAAAGTATAAAGTAGTTTGTAACAAGAAAACTTAAGGTAAGGGTGGCACGCCGTCCATTATGTCGTCTTGGGTCACATGGAAGCCAAATGTTGAAGGTGTGTTGGTGTTATTGGATGCTACTTCATCATCACTTTCATCTTCGCTTGAGCTTCCGTCATCAGGTCAATCACATGGTAATTTTTTCGGTATTCTTCCTCAACACTTTTAAATTTACTGCACAATTTTCCCCATTCACCTTCTCCTATCATATTTACCTTTTCGTTCACTAGTTTAGTCATAAAACAATAGATATAAATAATTTTTCTTTCCTTCCTTTTTAAAACATCGTCGCGATTCGCAAAGTAAGCTGTGTATGCGACTGTATTTTTGGAGCGAACAAAGCGCGGGAACCAATAGCATGCAGGCACAGTAATACTGGCGGATTGTTCCCCCGTCGCGCCCCCTTCGTACCAATATGTGATAAATCGCTCAGTGCCCAAGTTCAAGGCCAGCGTTATTTTTTCACCGTTCGCGCGTACATTAACCTCCATTAGTCAGGTGATATCAATTCAGTTTTCACTGCTGGTTTTATGTTTCAGTATTTTCATGATTTTTTTTATGAAATTATCGTTTCATTTAGCTGTACTAACATGATGGCGCGTGAATAAAGGTAATAAAACGTTGTAAAAATATGATTTTTTTCATCAGGATCAAATTTATTTGTGACCCATGATCAAAGGTATACTTGGTGCTGTCGCCTGTCTTAGTTTTCGGGAGCGTTCCAAAAATACCCTGTATACATTATAACCCTGAATTCTCGCATCGCCATACCGTGTAGTGGCTGTGTAAGAATATCCACTACCCCATATTGTCCCGTGGATCGCCGCCCAGAAGCCGCAACGTCTTCTTGATAATAACTCTTAAGTTTGCGCGTTTACCGCTAAAAAGAACCCCTTTGTCGTATCTCCTCAGTTTCAAGGCACTCCCCTTGCAGCCTCAGCTAGCATCGGAATCCTTGGCGTCGACATATCGAATAGTGTGCAGTTTCGTGGTCACTTGGAAGGGAAGGCCAAATTGGCCTCTAAAAAACTAGGCGTGCTCAGCAGAGCGAGAAAGTATTTCATGCCGGCCCATCACTTGCAACTTTACAAAGCACAAGTTCGGCTTCACATGGAATGCTGTTCTACTCTCTGGGCCGGGGCCCCCCAGTGCCAGCTCCTTCCACTTGACCGCATCCAGCGCAGAGCGGTTCGAATCGTCGACGACCGAGTTCTTTCTGATCGGCTCGATACACTGGCACTGCGTAGAGATGTTGCATCTCTTTGCGTATTTTATCGCATCTATCACGGGTAGTGCTCTGAGGAATTGTTCGGACTAATTCCAACCGCTCAACTTCACCATCGCACATCGCGGCAAAACTCGCTTTGCCATCCATACCATCTGGATGATTGGCGGTCCACCACTGTGCGATTCAGAAGAAATTTCCCACTCGCACTACTTTTTTGTGGAAACGATTACCACCAGCGACTTTTCCGGACCAATACGGCTTAGGAACCTTCAAGAAAAGAGCTTTCACACCTTTCTAATAGGCATCTGCAATTCCCCTGGTGTTGCGGTTGTTCATGGGCGGCGGTAGTCACTTACCATCAGGTGAGCCACTTGCTCGTTTGCCCCCTCTTCTATAAAAAAGTAAGTGGGATGTATATATTTAAGTATATTTATACTTAAATACGTCTTGGACTTTATGGAGTGACCTGAATGATAATATGATGATGATATGAGCATTATGAGTCTTGAACTTTTATATTTTCCAAATTTTTTTTAATTGAAGTTTCACAAAAAATTGTCGGAAAATTGGAAGTATATAATAAGGTTTTTAGTGAAACTTGTGTGTATTTAAACTTCCTAAAAAAATTACTTATAATCATGTTATATGTCATTTTTTATGCGCTTAGGGCATGCACAATTGGATTTACCAATAGTTTTTTTTATTTGTAATCGAGAATAGATGTAGATGTCTATGGGCCGCAACCACCACTTACCATCAGGTGGACTGTGTGCTCGTTAGTCGCCCTTATCCTATAAAAAAACTAGTGGGGGGCGTGACGGAACCTTCCTTTCCATCGGTTGTCGGTTCTTCAAGCACTATGGCCGGCCCATTGCCACTCAAGTATACCAATCCGTTGGGCTATGTCCGTTACTCTATTTTACTGCAGATATCCTCATTTATAAGTCTATCACGCAGAGAGTTTTTACGTGGTAGAGCCAAGCTGCAGCTATATTATGGTTATAGCATGAATGGGTCGGCTCGACCGGGATAGGACCATGCTGCAGCTATGTTATTGGTATAGTTGTAGCACGAATGGATCGGCTCGAGCGGGGAATGACCACGCTCTCACAGAATACCAGCGTAAAATAGCGGCTTAATGCTGCTGTGTTTCTTATGGTGAGTGTAGAGAACCGGAGATCCTTTTTAGTGGATACGAGGCATTCCATCTTAGTCCTCAGGGGTGGCAACGCATCTGCATTATAATTCTTAATAGAAGATAGATGTATATGTCTATAATACCATCAGGTAGACTATGTGGTCATTTGTCACCCTTAAATTCTATTCTATAAAAAGAGGGAGAGAGAGAGAAAACGAGACGAAATGAAACATTATTTTGTGCCCAATATAGGAACTTACATACATATAAATTACATATAAATTAATAATTCTAAACTTAAAATAGTTTGTTAAAAACTAGCTGGTACTCGGCGCGTTGCAGGCGCAAAAGAAATAATTGTGGAAATATCGTTTTAAATTTGGAAGAATTATATTAACTAATTGGTAATGCTTTTGAACTTGAATGATAAATATAACGTTCAAATAGTAATATACGCGCGCCACCTACTGTAAATTAATTGTAATATGCCTACAAACTTCTCGCAAGTGTAAGCTATAAGTTGACAAAGTTTTACCGTAATCTGATGAACGGTATGGCAGCGCATAAAATACGAACAAACAAACATTCAAATATTAAAAGATACATGCTATCTTCTTCAAACAATCCGTCTTTAACTAGTGCGTACGAATTAACTTTTTACTTAATAATTCTTCATTTTCTTTAAATATTTCATTAGAAATACATGAAAACTTCATGAAACAATCTGTCTTTAATTAGTGCTTATGAATCAGCTTTTTAAAATAATTATTTTTTATAAAAAAAAAACTTGAATAGCTACATTTTACACCATTGGCTACGTGCTCACCTGATGAGGTGAGTGGAACTCGTGGCGTGGGCTGCGACGCGTTGTGATTATCATCCCGCGGTGGGCTGGCGACTGCGCCCTCAGCGTTGTTGTTCGGGGGCCCGGGGCCTACGCCAGCACCCGCTTCTAGCTGCAGCTGAAAAATTGTATAAATAAATATAATTACACTTTAGTGGCGGTGTAAGAATATCCACTATCCCATATCATCCCGTGGGTGTCGTAAGAGGCGACAGAGGGAAACAAATCAGGAGATGTGCAGGAACGTCTTTTTAATAACGATTCAAACTAAAAAAACTGTGGTTGCCAACCCACTTGCTAAGCGTGGCAACTATGGCAAACATTCTCCTATAAAATAATCTATGGGGGAGGCCTATTTTCAGCAGTGGATTTTAATAGGCTGTAAGGATAGCTGATCTCCATTGAAGTGAGCGTATTCCCGCCAGATTCTCACAAAAAAGCATATTTGAAATAAAAATATTTCAAATGTGCAAGAGATCCACTTTCAAATAACTAAATATCCAGCTGTAGCAGTATGATGTATTTTTTTAAACTGGCTTTACGGCTCTGGGTCTGACCGTTCTAAGCCTGAAGTTACAATGTATCTATAATTAATCTTCATATTACACTGCTTCACAATATGTTGATGCGTCACATTGTGCAGCCCTTGGGAGATTTTGACGACAACTTGAGCGAACAGACAGCTGTCAGTTGGCGATGGTATCTCAAGGCGCCTAAGCAGACAGACACCTTATCTTAAGAATCACGTCACCATCAGAGCACTGACTGACTGATTTAATTTCTGGATTACCTAATAATCACTGAGCATGTTCATCATCATTCATCAACATTATATCACTTCACAAGTCCACTACTGAACGTATGCCTCCGCCAAAGAATGACACGAAGCACCGACTTGAGCCACCTGCACGGAGCATGTTGATTTTAAGTAAGTTAGAAAAGAACAAACTAGGATTTTATTTCGCCATTTACAATACAATTAAAATATTTATCGAGGCGTTCTAGATTACTGATAGTACTTAATCGAGGATAGATGTATGTACCTAGACATCCACAGCATCCCGACCCTGTTATTCTATAGGTGAATAATCTAGGTCGGTTATTGATAGATTACGTTCGTTATAAAATTATAAATTCTATCCAGCGTGTGGCAATTGAAGCAAACATTACCTACAGCGGGGGAAGCGATGAACTTCCAGCGATCCAGCAATGAATTTTAATAGGCTAATGAAGAATAATTTATATTTTTGTGGTAAACAGAACAGAACAGAACAGAACAGAAACTTTTTTATTCCATATAGATTATAAATAATACTAATTGAAAGTCACTCTTTTGTTTTATTACCACTGGGTCGGAAAAAACCTCCGTCCTGGGAAGAACCAGCAAAAAACCCAGCGGGACTATTTTTTTTAAATAATAGCTTACAATCATGATGTTACACAAATTAACAACACAGCAAATTAGAAATAGCTTGGTAGCGATCACCTCATTTCCAGGGGTTATTATCATCCATAAATTCCTTAATATTATAATAACCCTTTTTATACAAACTTAGTTTAATAAAGTTTTTGAACTTTGAGCAGGTCAAACTTTGTATATTTTCTAGAATTTTGTTGTAAAAGCGTATACATCGCCCCAAGAATGAATTACTGACTCGATGGAGTCGAGTAACTGGTACTACTAGCTTGTGTCTGTTCCTAGTATTTACAGAATTAATATCACTTATTTTTGTAAAACTACTTTTATTTTTATGTACGTATATTACATTTTCATAAATGTATTGAGAGGACAAAGTTAATATATTAATTTCCTTAAATTTTTGTCGCAGCGACTCTTTAGGCTTTAAATCATAAATTGCTCTTATGGCCCTCTTCTGTAAAACAAAGAAGTGTCATCTGCAAATAATACTATATCATGGTTATCCCCTACTATGTAAGGTAAGTCATTAATGTATACAAGAAACAGAAAGGGGCCGAGAATTGAGCCTTGAGGCACGCCCATTTGTACCATCGATCCGGAAGAACTCATATTGTTGTACCAAATTGATTTTTATGAAGTAAATTATTTATATTAAAAAAAAAATTAACATTTGATCTAGAACAATTTTTTCAAAAATCTTGTGTGTTTTCAAAAATCAAAAATGTTGTGTTGGTAGTACAGAAATAGGTCTAACATTGGCGGGGTCTAATGTACTACCAGATTTAAATAAAGGTATTACTTTACTATGCTTCATTAAATCAGGAAACACACCAGATTCGATACTAGTATTAAAAATAATAGCTAAATGAGGCGCGATTGTATCTATTATAGACGCAATAACTTTAACGGAAATCCCCCACAGATCCGCAGTTTTCTTAACATCAATAGTTTTCAAATATTTTACAATATCTTTTGATGACACTTTATGAAATGTAAAATTCTTTGTACACGCATTTACATTTTGTTTAAGTAATAATTCGGCGACGACAGGAGAAGAGTTCAGTGACTTGGTGGTTAATATCGGAATATCAGTAAAATATTTCTCAAAAACCATTGCTACGTCCTGATCTGATACAGTTAATTTGTTGTTAACACTTAACTGGTAATTTGAATTGCGAGAGGTGATCTTACCAGTTTCGCTATTAATTATACTCCATGTCATTTTAATTTTATTGGAAGCCGTCTTAATTTTGTTGCTCAAATGCAAAGACTTGGCTATGGAGCACACTCTTTTAAATATTTTTGAATATTTTTTTACATATTCCCTAAATTCGACGCTATGATTATATGACCTTTCATGGTAAAGATCATATAACCTATGCCTGCTCTTATGGACTCCTACTGTCGCCCATTCATTGACTGACTTCCGACTGTTCAAGGAGAATGGTTTAGAAGTAAAAGTATTATAAAAATAAGCTTAAATAATGTTCCATACAAAAAATTAGGATCATTTTGGTATGAAAGTGATGGAAGTTTTTTCACTATGTTATTTCTTAATTTCTCCAAGCGACGTGCATTTACTGGAACAGACACAACTTTCTCATCTACTTGCTTTTTGTGAATATAAGGTAACGAAACTACTTGTCCACAGTGATCAAAACTTAATTTTTGAATTATACATTTATGCAACACCTTCACATTTGTAAAAATGTTATCTATACATGTTGCAATAGATTGAGAAATACGCGTTGGCTCTATAAATAAATAAATAAATAAATAAATATAATATTAAAAGAAGGTAAAGTGAAGTTACAACCTAAATAGGTATACGTTCCTTTACTGGGCACAGGCCACATTTTATTTTTGTGCGCTTAATCCGCAACATTGCCCTAATGCCATAAACGGACTTCACATGACCTTGAAATTATTTCTCAGACACGCAGGTTTCATCCATTTGTTTTAATAATAATAATAATAAACAATAATTGTTTTTGGCGCCGCACTGACAATTTGTCGTATTATTGTTGCCAAACTTCCCACGGTTGGACGCGGTACTAGACAAAGTAGCGCCATCCCATCCTGGAGAAAAAGAATTGAGGACCGTATCGCAAAACAAGAATCCACATCGACAGACTGACAAGCTTCAGGTCAGGTAATAATAGACCGACAATTGTGTGCACCGTCAGGATGGCGTTTGCTGGGACAACTATAAGTTTGTCACAGCCGGATATTACCCAAAAACTGACGGAGCGCATAGACGACCTGAAGCAGAGAATCGCTGCTGGGAAAGCGGATTCGGACAAGAATCATCTCTTCCAGAGTGATCAGAAGAGACTCTATAAATCATTGGAGCGACCAATGGTACGTTGAACGGGCCAAGCATCGAATCAGGCCGACACTATCGCATTCTGGAGCGGCCTGAGGTCAGAGGCCGTCAACTACAGCGAGGGCGCTTGTCTGAAGTAGTGGCGAATCAGTGTGCGAATGTTACGCCCGTCATCATAACGCGGAACGATGTAGCTGAGGCGGTCCGAAACGCCTTGAACAGGAAAATTCCTGGGCTCGACGGGCTGCATCGCTACTGGCTGAAGGGGTTCGTGGTGTATCACGCAGTGCTCGCCAGTCAAGAAGCTCTCGACGAGAAGTCGCTCCCAAGCCTTTTCACTGCTGGGATCACTCATTTGATACCTAAAGACCGGGATACCACAGACCCGAGCAAATACCCCCCCATCACGTGCCTACCCACGATATACAGGACATTAACATCCTTTTTGAGCGCGAGAATCACTCGTCACCTGAAGTCAAATCAGGTGATGTAGCGCGCTCAAAATAGATGTAGGGGGGGGGCGGGGATATAGGGATCGTGGAACCAAGGAACCACCCCTCATTGACGCGGTCATTGCAAGGTGGTTAAACGCAACCGTCGGAACCTTTCCACCGCCTGGATAGACTATAAAAAGGCATTCGACTCGGTGCCTCATATATGGCTGAAGAGGGTCCTTGAGATGTACCAGGTTGACTGTACAGTTAGATACTTCCTCGGGCAGTATATGGTGCAGTTGAGAACGATTCTTTGTCATCTAGGCGATCGGATGACGGCTGCGGAGAACTACATAAGGATAAGAAGGGGTATCTTCCAGGGCGATTGTCTGAGGCCAATCTGGTTATGAATTTCCCTAAACCCTCTCAGTACCTTACTGGAAGGTTTCGGGAGAAAATTTCAGCTTCGGAAAGGAGGTAAAAAAGTGACCCACCTTTTCTATATGGACGATCTTAAGTTATTCGCATCCAGTTGTTAGCAAGTCGCAAGTTGTTCGCTCCAGTCGCTCACATCTTGTGGAATTGCTAAACATCACTTGTGAATTTAGCAATTATATTGGAATGGAGCTGGAGACGGATAAATATGCGGTCCTCCATGTCGAAAGGCGTAGGGTTGCTAATTCTGAGTGCATAGACTTATCTATGCCCATCAACATAAAGACCCTATTCGAAGCTGAAACATACCGATAGCTGGGTATGTCACAGAACATAGGTATCGATGAGGCGGATATGAAACAGTTCGTTATGTGTTTTATGCACACTTGACAAAAGTGTTCAACAGTCTTTTGTCGGGCGTGAATAAGGCACACGCATATAACGGTTGGGTCATACCTGTCCTCATGTATACCTTCGGCATACTCAGGTGGACTCAGACCGAACTGAACGCTCTGGGTAGAAAAGTCCACACTACTATGAGGTCCTATAGGATGCATCACCCGAGATCGTCGATCATAAGGCTGTACTTGCCGCGGAAACATGGTGGGCGCGTCTTTTTAAGCGTTCTCACCATGCATAATCGCGAAGTGTGCAGCCTTCGTAATTACTTCCTCACAAAATCGGATGATCCATTCTACAGTGACATCATTTCGTGTGATAAAGGGCTTACTCCTGTATTCTTAGCTAACGAGCGATGGCAAGACCCAGCAGTACAGTGCATTTCTGACCGAGAAACCGTAGGAGAAGGAGCTCCACGGGAGATTCTACGAGGCTCTACATGAGCCTTTCGTAGATACAATCGCCTCCCTCCACTGGCTTTTTCAAGTTTCGATGACCTCTTTGGGAAAAACGAGGCTATTGTCTGTGCGATACAGGATCAGGTTATCAAGACCATCAACTATCCCATCTGTCGAGCTTGGCGCCATCCCAGTGAGTCGCTTAGACATTTCTTCTCCGGTTGTTCGACGCTTTGCTAAGTCTAAGTATTTGCATAGACACAACCTAATAGGCAGTATTCTACACCAGGAACTCGCTCTGAAATACGGACTCGTGGATCAGAAACTGCCAAATTATAAGTACTTGTCAGAAGCCGTGCTCGAAAATGACCGCGCCAGGCTCTACTGGGACCGGGCCATCATCACAAACAGGACTATTCTTGCGAATAAGCCTAATATTGTGCTGATGGAACGGGCACAGTCAAGGATATTTTTGTTCGACATTACCATTCCTTATGACGAGAACCTCGTGAAAGCCGAAACAGATAAGCTGACTAAATATCTGGACCTGGCTCACGAGGTGACCGACATGTGGGGTGGTCTACCGAACGAAATTATTTCTGTCGTCGTTTCTGCGCACGGGCTAAGCCCGGTCAGCCTCTCAGGTCATCTGAAGTGACTGGGACTCCGTGACGGGCCACTCCGGGCTCAAATGCAGAACGCGTTGCTATACTGCCCGCATCGTCCGCCGGATTATTTCCCTTTCCCCCTAACCCTCAGCCGTTTGATCTCCCATACCGCAGGCTTCCATTTGATTGGGTTTTGATTTATTTATGTATTTTTATGTATTTATTTTATTTTATTGATGTTTATGTATATTAATTTACATTTTCATTTACAATTATATATTTATACAGCCCAACCAGATGAAAAAATTATATAGATACACCAAAATAATAATAATAATAATAATAATAATAATCATTTATTTCGGAACATGTTCCATATGGGTTAGTAAGTAATTTATAAACTAATGTACGAGTATAAGCTAATTTATTTTAACAATAAGTTTTACTTCACTGTTGAACCTAACTACAATTTTGAAAACGTAACGTAAGTACTTTGCTTAGATAAGTGAAAACTATGCAGCATTGTAGTGTGGTGACGGAATAAGAGACCCCATTACAGCATTTCGTCCTATGGGTGTCGATAAAAGTTATGTAAATGGGGACTACGGGTATGCCACCTCGTTAACGCCATACGTAAAACATCCAGAACATGAAGGGTTGCGTAAAAGGTGCCAAACCTGCCGAGTGTGATAAGGATTTACCTCTATAAAACTAAATGTTTTTATATATTTTCTACGTATATTTGCATACGAGGGCGACACTGAAAGTTTTTAGAACTTGCTACTTGTAAACGATATATTAAAAAAATAAGTTCAAACTTTGAAAATGGAACTCTTTGCCAACATTATTAAGTGGCGAAGCTTGCGAAGTCACTTATTAAGTGGCGAAGCTTGCGAAGTCATTTATTGATTTCACGATGTCTGTCCGTCTGTCCGTCTGTTCGTCTGTCCGTCTGTCCGTCTGTCCGTCCGTCTGTCCGTCTGTCCCACAATTATCTCGAGAACGGTTTCGAATTTTCAAATTCTGTTTTCAGCAATCGATTACTGATCACCCAGGCATCTGAACCTCCTATTTTGATACTGATTTCTCAACGGCAACTGTTAGAAACCGTTACAAAGCTGATTGCTTCGCCACTTTGCTATGCTGTTAGCTTGCTAGGTTTATTGATTTCACGATGCCGTCTGTCCGTCTGTCCCACGATTATCTCGAGAACGGTTTCGAATTTTCAAATTCTGTTTTCGGCAATCGATTACTGATCACCCAGGCATCTGAACCTCCTATTTTGAAACTGATTGCTCAACGGCAACCGTTAGAAACCGCTACAAAGCTGATTGCTTCGCCACTTTGCTATGCTGTTAGCTTGCTAGGTTTATTGTGTATGTATTTTATTAATTCGTCATTTGTTTACGATTTGGCGGCAAATTGTTTGGGTCACATCAGCATGAATTTAACGCGAGAAAACTTTCGTACAATGATTTTTTTATGACTTTCGATGTCATTTAAGTCAACAAGAAAGTTGTGATAGACTTCGATTGGCCTTTCACGATGAAGCCCCGGCGTAATATATCGCAAAAGGTTGTCTACAATAACATAAATTAGCGGTTTTATGAGAAAAATTGCGCATATACACTCGTGAGTAATGAAAATGGGTTGGTAATAAAAAAATATATTTCTGAAAATCTAATTGGGAAAATCTGTACGATGTATCTTATTTTACTATTACCGACTGTTAAATGTTATAGAAAATTTTAAAACAGTATGTACCTGTTATTGAGAAATACCATTAAAAATTATAATATAAGCCAAAATGACGGCTACGCCGCGCAGTGACTTAGTATTGAGTTGCTGGGCTGAGGGTCGCGAGCTCGAATTTCGCACGGATCAAGTATTTATTTTTATTTATTTATTTCACAATTTATGTACACACAAACAGTAGAAAGGACACAATATGATGAAGAGTTTGTACAAGGGCGCTACTTATCTCATTATGAAATTTCTTCCAGTAGGCCAGTTAAAAAGATATGTGATAAATAAAAGATTATAAGGTGTGCACTTTGTTATTATATACACATACATACATATATCCATACAAGATAAAATAAATATATATATATATATATATATAGCTAGATAGATAGATATATACATACACACACACACACACATATATATATAAATAATAAAAAGTATAGTAAATATCAAAGATATGGAAACTTACATAGAAGACAATGATAAATAATGTTCTTTTACACGTTTTTTGAATAATGTGACTGTTTTGATTTCTCGAATAGGAGGAGGAAGTGAATTCCAGAGTCTTACTGCATGTACAGAGAATGAACGGGAATATGAATGAGCTTTAAAGGATGGGAATTTTAAGAGGGTCTTAAGGTGAGATATACAAGCTACACCTGGAGATTTAAAAAAGGTAAATCGATCACGAAGGTATGAAGGGAAATTCGGACTATGTAAGATGTTAAAAAGAAGACAAAGGATACGAGTGTTCCTGCGAAATCGGATCGGGAGCCACTTGAGCTGCTTTCTGTATTTAGAGACGTGCTCAAACTTCTTGACTCCATAAATATACCGAATGCAAAGGTTTTGCAATCGCTCAAGTTTATTTAATTGCTCCTCTGTAGCATCCAAAAAACAGACATCAGCGTAATCTAAGATTGGCAAAATGAGAGTTTGAACAAGAGAGATTTTAGTTGATAAGGGTAAAAAACTTTGAAGTCGTTTTAACGAGTGAAAAGCATAATGAACTTTTCTGCTTAAGTCCGTTATATGAGCACCCCATGATAACCTATTGTCAATAATTAGGCCAAGTTCTTCGCAGATTCCGAATAAGCAATTGATGTGCCATTGATAACCACATTTGGCAAGGTGCAGTTATCAATAATGCTACTATTATATCTGCTACTTACTATTAACGCTTGTGACTTACTTGGATTTATAGTTGAGCCATGGGATCTGGACCAACGACTAATTTTATCCAAATCGTCATTCAGTGCATCTATCGCCAATTTAGCTTCAGATGCCTCAAAGTGACGGTAAAGCTGCAAATTGTCTGCATAAAGATGGAAGTTGGAGGATATTATTTTCGTTATAGAATTAATAAAAACGGTGAAGAGTAAAGGAGACAAGACGCCACCTTGGGGTACACCTGCAATAAGATTACACCACTTGGAATAAGTGTCATTGGAGCGGATACATTGCGAGCGTCCCCGAAGATAGGAATCAAACCAAAGAATGGCCGAAGATGAAACATTGATAGCCTGAAGAATTTTAAGGAGGATATCAAAGTCAACAGAATTGAAGGCACTACTAAAATCTAATAAAACGAGGACTGTTGATTGTTTTTGATCTATGGCTCGACGGATATCATCAGTTACCTGAAGAAGAGCAGTTGTTGTACTGTGGCTGGGCCGGAATCCAGATTGAAATGTACTTAAAATATTGTTGGAGTTAAGATAAGAAGAAAATTGATTGTGAATAATATGTTCCAGTACTTTAGAGAGGAATGGTAAGTATAATATGTTTGTATGGTCTACAAATAATTGTTCCGGGTCTGGACGTTCATTTTATTTATTTAATCTTTGTTGTGATACACCTTAATCTAAGGATTACAATGGGAAGACTTAATGCCTTACGGCATTCTCTATCAGTCAACCCCGGGAGAATGAGACAAGTTAAAGTTGTTTATCATCGTCATCATCAATCCAACCCTTCACAAGTCCACTGATGAACATAGGCCTGTTGTTTATATATTATATTATATGTCGGTATATATTTGGAAGTAGAGACTAGAAACGAGTGGGGGGGGACTCGAACTTTAGGCCTAGTCACATTGAATAGCCTATCATGTAGAGGATGTCATGGGGGTCATAGTTTAATAGTGGCAAAAAGTTCTCATTATACTCCTAGGGGTCAAAATGCCCAACACCAAAAAATTGGAGGGACCCCCAATTTTTTGGTTTTGAATATTTTAACTTGATTTTATGGCTCGAACTTTAGGCCTAGTCACAATGAACAGCCTATCATGTAGAGGATGTCATGGGGGTCATGGTTGAATAGGGACAAAAAGTTCTCATTACACTCCTAGGGAGTCAAAATGGCCAAAAACCAAAAAATTGGGGAGTGGCTCGAACTTCAGGCATAGTTAGTTTGAATAGCCTATCATGTAAAGGATGACATGGGGGTCATGGTTGAATAGGGACAAAAATTCTCATTATAGATACTCCTAGGGGGTCAAAATGGCCAAAAACTTTTTTACGTGGTAGAGCCATGCTGCAGCTATATTAGTAGTATAGTTGTAGCACGAATGGGTCGGCTCGACCGGGGAGGACCACGCTCTCACAGAATACCAACGTCAAATAGCAGCTTAACACTGCTGTATTTCGTATGGTGAGTGTAGAGAACCGAAGACCCTTTTTACTGGAAACGAGGCATTCTATCTTAGTCCTCACGGGTGGCAACGCATCTGCATTTTGATTCGCAAACGAGAATAAATGTAAATGTCTATGGGCCATAGAATCCACTTACCATCAGGTGGACTGTGTGCTCCTTTGTCACCCTATACTATAAAAAACCAAAAAATTTAAAATTCTTATTTTGGCTATAACTCCGCCTCCTTCGGAGGTTCTTACACAGTCTTTACCTCCCGCATCCCACTTGTTGGAAGTAAAGACAAGAAATGAGGAGGGGGTGACTCGAACTTTAGGCTTAGTCAGTTTGAATAGCCTATCATGTAGAGGATGTCATGTAAGTCATGGTTGAATATTGGAAAAAGTATTTATTACCCTCCTAGGGGGTCAAAATGGTCAAAAACCAAAAAATTAGGGGGTGGCTCGAACTTAAGGCATAGTCAGTTTGAATAGCATATCATGTAGAGGATGTCATGGGGGTCATAGTTGAATAGGGGCGAAAAGTTCTCATTAGAGTCCTAGGGGGTCAAAATGGCGAAAAGCCTAAATATTTTTTTTTTATTTAGGCTATAACTTCGCCTCCTTTGGGGGTTCTTACACAGCCTTTATTTCCCGCATCCCACTTGAAAGAAAATAAAAAATAAATACTAGTGTAGGAATAATTTTCTTTTTTAAATACAATTTTATATAATTTATTAATTTTCATCACAAAATTATATAAAGATTTTACGTGTCTAATTAGTTTTTTACTATTTACAAGCAAATTAAATCATTTTACATGTGTGGAATAAACCAGGTTCGTTAGAATCAGAATCGCTAGAAGACCAGAATGCCAGAAGACAAACGGAGTAAATGTATTGTATGCTCCAACATTCACATTTTTAACCTGCACAGACCATAAACAAGAAACCCAGGCATACACCGTGAGAAAAGTTTGACGTCTGGTCACGATAATGCTCCGAAATTGGTTTTAGTCAGCTATTGCACAATAAAACCAATTTCTACTCAGCGTCATCAATTTCAGGAAAAATCAAAGGCGACATTTTATTGGTGATTGTTTGAAGCCATTACGACCTGCAAATGGCCTTTAACTGAGGAGGGAACATTACTGGAGAGACAGATAGGCTTACGTGAACTTTTGCACTGTACACTCGATTATAGGTCAAAGGTGTCATGTTCTCAGACGAACCGAGAGTTATGTTATATGGAATCAATCTACGGTTGATTTTAATCAATTATTTTATTCTTTATTCTTTCTTTATTCTTTATTGTACACACTATAGGTTGGTAACAATTATTAAATATTTAAATAAAATGTACAAAGGCGAGCTTAACCCTAATAAGAGTTCTCTTCAAGCAAACCTATTGGGAAAGAGAAATAGTTTTATACATAAAGTAAGTAGGTAGCAGCGTGCGTACTTAATAATTAACATAACACAACTTAATAGAAATTGGCATTACACACATAAATATATATATATATATATATACATACACATACATATATATACATATATATACAATTATACATATAAATACATACAATGTTTAAATATTTGTAATTCTAAGTTGACAGATAATATTTCTTTACTCTGCTCCGAAATATATCAAGAGAAGAGCTAGCACGTATGTCATGTGGAAGTGAATTCCATAGCTTGACCGCCCTTATAGTAAAGGAAACACCACATCGGCTTGTGAAATGAGAAGGAGTTTTGAAAAGCAGCCGTTTAGTGGTCCGGCACTGAGTTTCACGAGGTACAAGATACTCAAAACGCTCGCGGAGATATGGAGGTGCAAGAGGATTAAGGAGTAGAAAGTAAAGAAATGATAACACATGTAAGTCTCGACGTCTACGGATAGGAAGCCATTTTAATTGAGCCCTGTACTCTGAAACATCATCAAACTTACGAAGGCCGAATATAAAACGTATACACAAATTTTGAACACGTTCCAGTTTGTTTAACAGCTCCTCTGAAGCATCCAAAAAACTAACATCAGCGTAGTCAATGCGAGGAAGAAGAAGTGATTGAGCTAAGCTTATCTTAGTTTTTAAAGGTAAAAACATCTGGAGGCGCTTGAGAGATTGGAAAGAGTAGTTCACTTTTCTGCTAATCATATTAATGTGAGCAACCCAAGACAAATTATTATCAAAAATAACACCTAATTTCTTAGCCCTCTCTGTATATGGAATTTGAGTATTATCATACGTTACTGCAGGGATCTTTGAACAATCTAATAAATTAAGCATATATGAGCTGCCGATAATCATTACTTGGGATTTAGCAGGGTTAACAAGAAGACCAAACGATTTTGCCCAACTGCTTATGCTACTTAAGTCAGCATTCAGGTTATTAATAGCCTCATCTATATCTTGGACTTTGAAATGACGGTATAATTGCAAGTCGTCAGCATAGAGATGATAATGAGAGGAGAGAACAGCAGTGAGAGTATTGATAAAAATAGAGAAGAGAAGGGGGAAAGAACACCACCCTGAGGAACACCCGTCGTGAGATCACACCACTCGGAGAAATCCTCCTCATGGCGGACACATTGCGAGCGACCCCTAAGGTAAGAATTAAACCAAGAGATTACTGATGGTGAAATGTTTAAGGACGAAAGAATACCAAGAAGTATGTCATAATCAACGGAATTAAATGCACTGCTGAAATCCAATAATGTTAGAATAGTGAGAAGTCTTTTGTCCATGGCCCAGCGAATATCATCAGACACTTTAATCAGAGCGCTGACTGTGCTATGGCCTGGACGAAAACCAGATTGGAAAGGACTCAGCAAGCTGTGAACAGTTATGGAATGAGATAGTTGCCTCTGAACTATATTTTCTAGTACTTTAGATAAGATCGGAAGAATAGAAATAGCTCGGAATTTGGATAAAGATGTAGGATTAGAAGTTTTTGGAAGGGGAATGACGAATGCCTTTTTCCAACAAGTCGGAAAGGAGCTCGTCTCAAGCGAAGAAGAGATAATGTGAAGAATGTGAAGAGATAATTTTATTGTATAGTACTTTAAATGATCAGTCACCCAGGTACATGCGACTCATAAATTGACGTTATATGAGAATTTTCCAGTAATGTACCTGGAAAAATAGACAACCGATGTGTTAGAAAACTTTTCGAGTGGCAGTATCTTGCTGCTTAGTACATTGTTGGGTAAAGCTCCATTGGATGGAGTGACATGCACATTAGTAAAGCGGGAGAGTAATTCATGCCGGTACACCGCTTGCAACTTTACAAGGCCCAAGTTCGACCTCACATGGAGTACTATTATCATATCTAGGCCGAGGCACCCTAGTGCCAGCTCCTTGCGCTTGACCGCATCCAATGCAGACCAACTCTAATCGTCGACTGAGTTCTTTCTGATCGGTTTGATTCACTGGCACTGGCGATACCATCCACACCATCTGGATAATTGGCAATCCACGACTGAGTGATTTACCAAAAGTCTTCTTCCTCACACAACTTCTTTGTGGAATCGGCGATCAGCAGCGATTTTTCCGGACTGATGCGATTTAGGGGTCTAAAAGAAAAGAGTGTACTCTTTTTTAAATGGTCGGCAACGCACTCGCAATTCTGGCGTTACAATTGTTCATGGGCAACGGTAGTCACTTACCATCAGGTAAGCAACATTTTTTATAGGATAAGGGTGACAAACGAGCACACAGTCCACCTGATGGTAAGTGGTTGCTGCGGCCCATAGACATCTACATCTATCCTCTATTAGAAATCAAAATGCAGATGCGTTATCACCCGTGAGGACTAAGATGGAATGCCTCATTTCCAGTAAAAAGGGTCTCCGGTTCTCTACACTCACCATACGAAACACAGCAGCGTAAAGCTGCTATTTTACGTTGGTATTCTGTGAGACATGCTCGTTTTCCCTCTTTTGTATAAAAAAAGCTGTGCTTTGCAACAATCTATAGGTGAGGCCTATGTTCAGCAGTTTTCTGTCTAATTAAAAGACGTTACCTCC
Organism: Parnassius glacialis; assembly: GCA_033319125.1. NCBI lineage: Eukaryota > Metazoa > Arthropoda > Insecta > Lepidoptera > Papilionidae > Parnassius > Parnassius glacialis. The sequence goes on from JAVANC010000017.1 coordinate 49,932,089, forward strand.
ACACTAGGATTTTGTCCTGTATTATCCGGGCAGTTTACATAAATAGATTTCACAAGGACAAACATTCAGACCAAGAAGAATTATTTGTAGGTCATACAAATACTTGTTCCGTGCGGGATTCGAACCCACGGCCCTTAGCGCTGCAACTCATTGCTAAGCCACTGCGCCACGAAATCGTCGACTTCAGTGAACGTCGACGGCAGTGGACTTGTTATATTCTGTAATGATGTTGATGGAGATATTTTGTGTATGCTTTATAATTGACATATAGTTGTTAAGATTGATTAATTTAAAACTGCGCCTTCCTTGTATTTTGGTGGACTGAGACTCGCTTTTATAATATAAAATAAAGTCAATGTGCTAAAATATATAAAATCAATAAAAGCGGCGCACATCTAATATAATAAATGTAATAATACAACAAAAATACAAGGGAGGCCCGTGCAGATTTAAATTAGACGATCTCTACCTCGAAATTTGTCATTCTATAGAGATAATATTATTTCATCCATGTAATAGATACATCAACTGTTTACTTATCTTTCCTAACAAGACAAACATGACCTAAATCTAACATTATCATATTACATTGTTTTTGTTAGAACGCTTCTACTTGTTGATTCAATAATCGTAGCAACTACTTTACTGTATAATGATGACGTAATAGAATCATGCCATTTCTTTCCATGAGTGTTGTTAAAGGCAGCTATAGGAAATGCCAGGGAAATTTCAGGAATGTAATGGCTTCCAATTGATAGTGGTATTGCAGTTCTGTTTACGTCGGATATCAAATACCAGGACCGTCGACGGGCTACAGCATAAATGGTGAGAGACATGTCGTTATACGCAAACACTTCTACGTATACTGCTTGATGGACTTAATACACTAAGTTTACGATCAATTCTCCGTAACTCCTCTAGTAGATTGCGAGCGGGCTGGAATACTAGTTCTTTGTTTGGTGAACCGCGAACGTTGTTTAATGTGACTGAGAAAACGCTGTCATTATTTATGTGCGCACTTTGTCAATGTGATTTGAAGTTTATTTCAGATTAGCGTGTAGCTTTATTTCGTGATTGCCTAGTATGGTAACAATTGTAAATGAAAAGAACAACTGTGTGGAATATTTATCGTGCCAGATACCCAGCCGGCGCCAGCTCGATCGTTCTAAAAGTCTTTGGTCATACGGTCGTCAATTCGCCTGCCAGCTTTACACTTATTTTCAGTAATCTCAGTGCTTTTAGCCAGTTGGCTTTTACAGCTATATCGCAAAGGGGGACTGATGATGATGATGACACGTCACGTGACCGAACATCAGGTCTCCGCTACGGTGTTCCTACATACGAATCAGTGTATAGATGAGTTGTCTAACCGCTGTCCGATAAGAGGTGTGCAGACCCCAACTCGGCAGGTTAACTCATAATGATCCATGATCTGGGCAGTAAGAACTATCCAGAGCCTGCCAGTGTCTGTCAAGTCTGCCCCTCCTTTGTTTGTCTAAGACAAATTTATGAGTATTTTGGGTAGATCCCACGCACATGCTGACAAAACTTGTTAAAATCTTTAATTATAATCTCGTTTATCGAAATTTCAATATGATACCAATTTTAAGGGCTTTTTCACAACAAATATTATATTTTCATACAAAATTTTACGCAAGCAGTAACTTTTTAAAAGGTCGCAAAGTTATAATTCGACATTATTAATGGGGCGCCCACCATCATAATATACTTTGACGACGGTCGTGTTGAGTAATAACTCAATTACTTCCTGTACGTAGCTTGTTATACCTTAATTAAATTTCTTGACGGCTCTCTGATTCAGGAGCTACTAGAGCAAGGACACTATAACTATCACAGCCTACAATGTCCACTGAAATATGACATAGCCAAATGAACATAGGCCTTCCCCATAGATTGCCTCATAGGGGGGATTTTTTGATACTCGGAATGCTATTAACAATAGATAGTAATATTCCCCTTTAACCACTTCTGGTAAGCTTTAAATGCTTAGAAGTGGTTCACGACAGTAGTCGAATGGTGGATTCCTTTTGAGTTCGCAGTCCTGTCGCTTGAATTCTTAATTTTGCCGTAGTTATTTTGGCGCTGCGATGAGATGTCGCACCCCTTTGCATTTTCTTTCGCATTTACCACGGGGAGTGCTCTGGGGAATTGTACGGATTGATCCCAGCCGCTAAATTTCACAAACGCACATCGCGGTAGCTCAGATCGAGCTGCCGCGATGTGCGTCCGTGAAAGAGTGAGCGAGCGCTAACCATCTGAGCTGTGGTAGCTCAAATGGCTAGCGCTCGCTGTAAGCTTCACAGTACTCGAGCAACCCGGGTTCGAACCTCGCCGGCACCAATGAAATTGTTAATTGCAATTTTAAGTCCTGATTTGCCACGTGCTCGGCGGTGAAGGAAAACATCGTGAGGAAACCTGCATGTCTGAGAAATAAGAAAGAAAATATTTCGAAGACATGTGAAGTTCGCCAACACGCATTGGGGCAGCCCGGCGGACATTCCCTATTTACATCACGGCAGAACCATCCACACCATCTGGATGATTAGCGGTCCACAAATGTTCGATTTAGAAGATGTTTTCTTTCTCGCACATTTCCTTGTGTGATTACCACCAGCGATTTTTCTGGACTGTATACGACTTAGGGACTTTCAAGAAAAGAGCCTACTCTTTTTAAAAGGCCGGCAACGCATCTGCGATTCCCCTGGCTCCCCTGGTGTTGCAGTTGTTCATGGACGGCGGCAGTCACTTACCATCAGGTGAGCCGCATGCTCGTTTGCCTACTCTCCTATAAAAAAAGTTAGCACGCTTGGCAGACGGGTTGGCACTTGCACAGTTTTTTATTATTTTGAATTGTTATCAGGAATATGCAGCTGTCCATCTCATCAGTTTCCCTCTGTAGCCTCTTACTACAGCCTCTTACTACGCGGCGATATGAGATACTGGATATTCTTACACCGAGCAAGGACACCACTATTCCCAAAAACAAAGATGGTGTTAATGTCGATCGCATTCCATAGCACAATTCCACACGATGATATATAACGCTATTGAAATAACTAAAATAAACTAATCTAGCTGTTCCAACACATGTAAGGCTTCTAATCTTTATTACAGCATATGCTGCAGAACTAAGTCTGCTAGTTAATATAAATATATCGAGGCCGCACTGAATCTGTTATTGTTATTCTAAGAAAAACTGTGTATTTAACAACACTCAGCTTCTTCCCATTTAAAAGCATACTGGTATTCGCGTACACTACACATTTAAATAATACTAGTTTTAATGGATTTTATCGCGTTTATTACTTATTTTTTTATTTTCGAGTACTTTCGAGTAAAATGCTGTAACGTTTTTTTTTATAGGAAAAGGGTGACATACGGGCATACAGTCCACCTGATGGTAAGTGGTTGCTGCGGCCCATAGACATCTACATCTATCCTCTATTACAAATCAAAATGTAGATGCGTTGTCACCCGTGAGGACTAAAATGGAATGCCTCATTTCCAGTAAAAAGGGCCTCCGGCCACCTGCACTCACCAAGCGAAACGCAGAGGTAAATCTCTACTTCACGCTGGTTTTCTGTGAGGTCGTGGTACCACCCCGGTTCGAGCCGGTCCATCCGTGCGACAGCAAAAGCTGCCGCGTGGCTCTACCACTGTTAATAAATGTATTATGAACGTATTCGAAATGTCGGAAATATTAAATAAGTTAAGATACGCAATAAAATCCATAAAAACTATTTTTATTAGCATGGTATTCACGTGATTACTATTGGGCTTAACGTTGGGAATTTAATAAATGTGATTACTTTCCCTTTCAAAAGAATATTGTTCAAGTGAATACTAGTTTCACTTGAACAATATTCTTTGCTGTCTTTGATATAGCATTATTTTTACGTTGTCATATTTTAACAATTGCCGCCTTCATCTGGAGGCACGGCAGTGCCCCCGCAAAGTCGAGCAAAAAAGTGGCACGGCCGTACCATCCTTTTCTCGAAGCAGTTCAGGCCATTTTAGAAACCCTATAACTTCGTTGTGGATAAAACTAGAAGCCTGAATTTACAGTAGCCAAGTAGGCATTGTATAAACTCGGTATATTTCAAATTTCATTAAATGAATCAGTAGTTTAAGAATTATAACTAGTCAAAATTTCTTAGTTTTGACACTCACTGACTGACCGATCATCAAAACTCTAAGGCTTTTCTAGCAGACATAGAAGCTTCAAATTTGAAATACAATTATTGTTTAGTATATAAATTAAGGAAAAATTAAAATATTTTGCAATTTCAGTCCAGTTTTCGAGATGCACCAACTGCATAAATAACTTTGTAATCCCATATAAATATATAGGATTACAAAGTTATTAGGTGAAACACATGTGAGCGCATGGTCTTTCCTACTACCAGTAATAGCCTACCTATTCGTACTACAACCATAATATTATAGTTCCAGCATTGCGTTGCAAAATGATGTTGTAATCGAATAAACCTGAAAGACTTAGGAATTAAAATTATTTCGAGTGCATGTGGAGTCCTCCAATACGCATTTAGTGTTTTTAGCCGCCTGTTTTGAAAATTATTATTAATTTTCAATTGTAGAAGGTCCGGTTTCGAGAATGCGAGTTTTCATAAAATATTCACGTTTTGAGGTGCTAGGAAGCTGTTCCGACTATTCCCGGCTGGACGGCCGTGTACGTGTACGTGTGCGCGTGCGTGTGCGTGAGCGTTTGCGTGTGCGTGTGCGTGTGCGAGGGTGCGTGCGTGCGTGCGTGCGTACGAACGTGCGTGCGTGTGTGTGTGTGTGTGTGTGTGGGACTTCAAGCTGATCTGTCAAATTCTGACGCTCGAAAATAAGTTACTAAATAAGTAAGATGACCTGCAGAGTCAACCGTTTTTCAGGTCTTTTTGTTGAAGTGACAAACTATACGGTCCACTATAAGACAGCTGGCGTAGTAGCTCAAGGGCTAAGCGCTTGCCGTGAAACCCGAAGAACCCAGGTTCGATGACCGGCGACACTAATGAAATTATTAATTGCAATTTTAAGTGTTGATTTACCACGTGCTTTGCGGTGCAGGAAAACATCGTTAGAAATCCTCCATGTCTGAGCAATTAAAAAAATCGAAAAATGTCAAGTCTACCGATATTAATTTGGGCAGCGCGATGGACGATTCCTAACGTTAAATGCTTACCAGAACTGAGAGAATGCTTATATCCAGCAGTGGGACGTACATAAAGGTTTTAACTTCTACTTTAAGATAACGGCACCGTGATTCTACTATGAGTAAATGTATGTCGCAACGGACTCTATTCGTCCTCTAAAACCCTCTCGTAATTGAAAAAAGGCGTATTCCCAGCTGTGTTAACGTATGTGGGCTAACTCTGATTTATTTTAAAAACTCTTTTTGTAATCATAGATTCGAAAAATACTACAGCTAAACTAAAATATAACTTGTGAAACTATACCCCTAAAGGTCCCTAAAGGTAAAGGTATACAAACCATACTAGAGTATTACTTGTTGATACTACAAATCACTTGTTGGTTAAGTAAACACGACCTAGCCGGAGGAAAATGAAAGCCTGTGTTCTAATAAATAACTTAGACAACTCAAACAACCAAACAACAAACTTCAATTGAATAAAACAAGAAAATAATATCCACGAGAATAACAAAATTATTAGGTTATGTGGCAATTCGGTCCATTACGAAACTGGGACCAATCGGTTACTTTTAGTATGAGTTTAGTTTTGTTCGTGAACTAAAATGATTTATTATGAGTTAACTTCAACTGAAGGTGACAAACGAGCACACAGTCCACCTGATGGTAAGTGGATTCTGTGGCCCATAAATATCTATATCTACCCTCGATTACGAATCAAAATATAGATGCGTTATCACCCGTGAGGAATTACGAGTAGATGGAATGCCTGCTCATACGAAACACAGCAGAGAAAAGCTGTTATTTTACGCTGATACGAGTATTCTGGGATGGCGTGGTTTTTCCCCGGTCGAGCCGACCCTAATATACCTGGATCTTGGCTCTAACATGCTAAAGATGTTTAAATTAATATGATTATCAAAGGGGATCTGAGGAAATTTATTTTAGTATCTATAATATATTGAAAGTGAAGAAAAAACCGGCAACCGATGGGAAAGCAAGGTTCTGGAACGGAAGCTACCCTAGATGGAGCGACGACCTCGTTAGAAATGCAGGAAGTCGATGGATGCACGTGGATCAGGTCCTATATACATCTGCGGACTTTTGATGCGCTCTAATGATGAATGATGATGGATGAATGTACTTGTACTTTTATGTTTTTATATGCCGTTGGTGATTACTACTCTTTTTATAACCACTCCTTTACCAGATGCTAGATATTTTATTCGTAATTAGATACTGCTGTCCGTTATCTAATTATCATATACGATTGACACTTTCTGATTTGTATCCAAAAGAAAAGATAACGCGTAATTATCATTTGTGTACATTGCAACTTTGATTTCGGGCTCTTACTTTAACTGTGCTTATTGAAGAACTTAAATTAAAGGCAAAATTCAAACACACTGTGCTTAAAACTGAGTGAGAATAAGACAACTTTTTTTTACAGAATTAACAACAAAAATTACAACAAAAATATTTTATCTACTTATTCCTATGGATCTCCAACAGTTGCACATATTAACTTACATCTCGTCTTTAAGTTACCTATAAGATATTAACTTATTTTTAAATGATCACAGTTTTAATGGTAGTTGGGACAAAAATAAGTATAGTGAACAAAAGATATATAATAGTTTTTGTAACTAAAATAAAAGTAAATTTAAGTTAGTGGCTAAATTTTCTAAATTGTCATTACATTTTTTCATAAAAAGTGAGAGCCCTTCACAACCAATGTCCAGTGTTGCTATATTTTTTATACACATACTTTCATTCTGTCCAATTTTAGATGCAGTGTATAGATAGGCGGCGTAATAGAATCTACCACCCCAAATTATCCTGTGGATATCGTAGGAGACGACGGAGACACAGAGAAACTGAAACAGGAAATGGTCAGCAGCATTTTCCTGTTAAAGGCTCAAACAGTTAAAAAAAACATGTGTGCAGTTCACACGCGGTAGAAGTGAAATCATCCGAAATTAAACTTTGAGGGAATGGGACGAATGCAGAGTATCAGATGTAGGATAAATGTAGGGATTATTTAACATAACTTTGTCACCAAGTTTAAAAATTATGTTATACATTATATTATAGATAATAGGAAATATCATATATCTACTGTATTCTATCTCATTCCCTCGCAAGTTGAATCCTATAGATGTATATGTTTGTCTCTCTTTAGTGCGCTTTTTCGTTACTAAAGAAGTTTACAAATAGGTTTCTCGTATAGATTTTTACGTGATAAAGCCGTGCTGCAGCTATATTATTGTTGTACCACCAATGGCACGACCGGCTCGACCGGGAAGGTCTCAGAGAATACCAGCGTAAAATAGTAGCTTGATGCTACTGCATTTCGTATGGTGAGTGTAGAGTACCGGAAACTCTTTTTTCTGAAAATGAGGCATTCCATCTTAGTCCTCAAGGGTGATAACGCATCTGCATTTTGATTCTTAATCGAGAATAAATGTAAATGTCTATGGGCCACAGCATTCACTTACCATCAGGTGGACAATGCGCTCGTTTGTCACCTTTATTCTATAAAAAAAAGATTGCCAATAGCGACATTATTACATAGTAGCAAACGCTTAGCACTTATTAGGAAGATGCCTATGAACATCTATTTCAGCTTGCCTTTGTCTTACGCCGCCCTATCACAGCTTTTAAAGACTAAATATATTTTACTTACTTACTTACTTATCGTCACGCACAATCCCTGACGGGGTAGTCAGAGAGAACAGATCGCCAAGTGTCACGATCCTTACATACCTCTTTCGCTTCTTTCAGATTCATTATCTTCTTCATACATGCACGTCTAGGTATCCGAGTACTCTTGACCCTCCCCTCTTCGAGCAATTTGCTCACATGGTCTTCGAAAGTTAGTCTCGGTCTACCTCGACACCTTTTAATATTAACTTTCGCGCTATATATTTTCTTCACCATTCGGTCTTCACTCATTCGCTCAACGTGCCCAAACCATCGAAGCACGCCCTTATCAATTTTTGTGATAAGGTCATCTTTCAAACCTGCCATATTGCGAATCTCTTCGTTTCGCTTCCGGTCGGCCATGGTAACGCCGCACATTTTACGAAGAGATCGCATCTCCACTGCATTCAACTTGCTTTTATGCTTCTTCTGGCATACCCAGGTTTCGCTGCCATATAACAAAGTCGGTACCAACACTGCGTTATGTATTGCAAGGCGTGCACTCTTCACTACGCCTTGCCTTTTGACTAACGCAGTCAGGGCACCATTGACTTTGTTCCCGGCAGCGACACGCCTGTCCACATCTAAATCACATCTTCCATCCCGGCTAAAAGCACTCCCCAAGTATACAATTTCATTTACCTGTTCTAGACATTCCTGATTTACCCATATTTCACACTTCGTTCTCTCTTCGTCCCTTTCAAATACCAGAACCTTAGTTTTATTAGCATTCAAGCGGAGACCTTTAATTTCACATTCCTCTTTCATACACGTGACTAATGCCTGCAGTTCTGCCTCTGATGGTGCAATGAGCACTGCATCATCAGCATACAGCAGACAATTTACTTTAATGTCACCCAATTTCACACCCAAACAGCTATCTTTCAGCTTCTGTAAACAGCTGTCGAGATACAGTATGAACAGCCAGGAAGACATGACACAACCCTGTTTTACGCCCGTTTGGACGCTAAACATGGGTGACAGGTCATGCCCTACCCGCACACAGGCTTTACAGTCACAGTAAAGTGACTGCACAGCCCTTAGCAATCGACCATCCACACCATACCCCGGCAACAGTTCCCACATTTTCTTCCTTACAACCTTATCAAATGCTTTCTCAAGATCCACAAAAGCACAGAAAATCCTCTGGTTAGCAGCCAGAAGCTTTTCCGTGATCATGCGGAGAGAAAACATTTGATCCGTGCATCCTCTTTCAGGTCTAAATCCGCATTGTGCCTCCCATAGAAATCTTTCCGATTTCTCTTGCATCCTACGTGTCAAAACCTTCGAGTAAACTTTACTTGCTAAGCTGGTCAAGCTGATCGCCCGATAGCACCCGCAGTCAAAATGTGAACCTTTACCTTTATATAAAGGCACAATGACTGCGGATCGCCAATCATCCGGGACATCCCCCGTCCGCCAGCACAAATTGCACAGCAGATGAAAGCTGTCCCAGACGCGAGGCCCACCATACTTGACCATTTCAGCAGTAACTCTGTCTAGTCCCGCAGCCTTACCACATTTCAAACTTCGAATCGCACGTTCAATCTCTTTCATACTGATGACCTCAGTGTCATCGAGGTCCGGGTCTGGCGTACCAGTCTCGGCGTCATCCCCGGATCCCTCACTAAGATCATCACACGCATACATTTCTCTATAAAATTCGCTCCATCGCTGCATGACGTCCGATTTGTCTGAGAGGACGTCATTAGTTCTCGAAAGCACTTTGTTCATTCTTAAGGCCGTCGCACCACTTCGGGTCCTTCCAACCTCTTTCCAGAAGAGTTTGGAGTTCTCCTTAAAGTTGTGCGACAACCTTTCGTCCGCTTCCATTCTACACCTTTCACGCACTTCCTCTTATATATATATTTTAATATTAATAAACATAAATATTTAGTATAATATACAATTTTGTTATTAAAGCAAACAGTCAACGAAGCGAAGGGTAAATCTAGTAAGTATTAATTCTTCTCAAGGCAAATAAACTTCTAAAGTAATTATTATTTTACTAATCAAAAAATACAATAATAAAAACGATAGATATATTTAAGTAACAGATGATAATTGGATAACTTTGTATCTGTATAAAATATCTTTTTATTTTTTATATTTCGATGTTAGTTCAAATCTGCAAAACATTTTTTTTGCTACTATAGTAGTGGAGTGTAACCCTACCTACACCCAGACGAGGCTCAGGCAAATTGTTCATGGCGGAAAATTTAACGCTAAATCCAAATCTTAGCATCAACTATATTACCAGTATCGGACTTTGCGCTCACCAACTTTGATGTTCACCAAAAAATCTTAATATTTTAGACTCTCAAAATATTGTATACTCGTAAATACTAACAACCCCACCCTCAAAGGTAGTCTGGATAAGTATCAACCTCTTACCTATTTCTGCGGTCAGACATCATTACCTTGTCCTGCAATGTTACGGCCTTGTATAATTAAAAGAATTCTTTATTTTGTACTATCTAATTAATGGTTTTTGTTACTGAAAACAATTGAAAGTGTAGTAAATTTAAAACGGTGTATAATTTTAAAACGAATGAATTAATATACAAACATTTTTAAGTTTTAGTACTGGGCAAACCAAACGCCGTCTATGGATAGAAAAGATATCTTCATTAGCCCAAAAACCTTTTATATATTATCAGAGGATTTGCTGAAGGGTATAGAGATATAATAAAGAAAAACTTAAACTAAAAACTTAAATTACTATCATACAGTCTTGCTACCCGTGGTATCGTGAAGAACCCAAGAACACTGGCTGTGTTTCCTCGCTGAATGGATATACTTAGCTTTTGAGCAAGAAAAGAACCAGCCCTCTTATCACCAGCAGCGATGATCAGTTGCGAATATAGTTCCTTTAAGAACTTCACCGCACGTGGACCCCACGGACCGATAGTCTCTACAGCAAATGGAACAAAGATGTAGTCATCTCTCAGAGACTTATATTTGTGCCACTTACTTAGCTTGATTACTTGTATTACATAATACATTACAATCTGAAGGATTGTATTACATTACAATAGGATACTTGTATTGCATAGGATAATTGTAATTGTAATGTAATACAAGTACCTACAATCCTTCCAAGACACAATTCTTAAGATTGTAGTAAGTCAGCATCTATCGTCATAGTCGATATTTTCAGTAATATATTACAAATTACAACAGGCACCGATACTATTTGTCAATCTGAATTTTACCACGTTTTTCATTATAAGTCCCGTATTCACAAACGACACATACATAAGTATGGTAGCAACACTATGCTAAGTAAGGTATTTCTCACTGCGTTCGTCATGGCAGGCTGTTCATTTCATGGACAATACTTACTGGTTACTGGAACTCTTTGTTGTGCGGACACATAGCAGTGAATGGGGCGCCGTGATTGGTTAACGTTGTGACGCGACTTCACTCGAGTTGCATGACAGATAAAAAATAATAACACGTGTTGTTTTCTTTCCGGTAAAAGACGTTACTGGTACTGTTATTATAGGGTACTTATGCATAAGTATTATTAAAATAATGTGGATTTGAAACTGTTGATAGGTAGATTAACTGAATTGTTATTACAAATCTGGAAACTCCCAGATGAATAAAATCTTAAGGCCACTAGTAACTTTCAAAAGATCTGCATTTATTAGAGGCAGAAGTATATTTATTACGATATCTTTTGAAAACCTAAGTGACTTTAAAATTCATTGGCACTGTAATAATCAAAAGGATTTTGAAAGTCACGTATCACTTTTCTTGTGCTAATCGTTCTTTGCACGTTTATTCTCTCCATGATATAATTATCAAAATCATATTCGCTGCTGTAATCCATTGCAATTATTCAAACAAAACCAATCAGCGTATCACAAATCAACAAACAAGCTATATACCCCATGCCAGTTTGATACTTGCGTTGATTTGTCGCACTATGCGTAGCGTAAAGTAGCTAGCGAGCTACTTTATCTGTAAGTTCATTTTGCTTAGCGCATCACTCAAGTGACGTTCATGAAACAAAATTTCGTCCACTGTGCGTTAAAGCCTACTGTGCGCACGCATAGTATCGTTCTTGAATACGGGTGTAAGTAACTTTCTTGTTTGTCTGCCTGTCTGTTATTCCGGGTCGAATTTTTCAACTCAAATTTCGAGCACTTCGCGATGAGCTAGAAACATAAAACTTTTAACATGACCTCAGAATCGGATGACAATACGAAAAAAACATAGTATATTTTTTAAATTAAAAAAAATAACTCTTGTTCCTGAATTGTAAGACAATTTAAGGTAGTTTGTAATACATTACTGAAAATACTGACTGTGGCGACAAATGCTGACTTATTACATTTTTTCAATGAGGGCTAATAATCTTCCGCTCACCAGATGTCGCTAGTTGTGACTGAGGTAAAGTTTTTTGTTACACGGTGTCACTTAATTGAAAAATTAGTTTTAAATAATAGTTTATCATTATCTAGAGTATTATATTAATACACAACACAATGCGTCAGTGGTTTGATTTTAAATTTTTTGCACTTTATAAGTCTTTTTTTTTAAATCGGCTCTTAGTTATATTTATAGTTTGATTTATTCATTTCTAATGTAATTAATATAAAATATAACTAATAATACAGAAAGAAACCTTAAAGATTACATTTTCCTAAGAAATTATCGTCCCCGCTATGAAATCTGTCAAATATTTTACCTCACTGTAAAGTGGCGCCGCCCTGGTGGCAGAAAAAATCGTGGATGCCCTCATTGAGATTAGTACTAAATACGATGTTTGTAGCCTTATCACTATATTATCTTCACCGAGAGAAAAGTGGCTTGACAAGAGATAAAGACAAAAGACATCAACTAAATTGTATTAAGATATACCTAATTATGACAAACCCTTCACAGATATATTGACATTTATCCAATCTTCCGCAGGCGTTATTAGTCATACGGAAAAATAATATAATCATTATTTTTGTTTGGATTAATGGCATTTGGATAAATGGAGTTTGGATTAGTATCAATAGCAGGTTTATTGATATTATAGTGTATTGAAGTGTTTTGTTATACCTTAATAATATAAATTACAAAAGTATTTTTAAATAAAGATAGTTTTACGGATTTCATCGCGTATATTAACTTATTTTATATTATCGACGTTTCGAGCACTTTACAGCACCCATGCCCACGGGAGGGACTGAGGTGTATGACGTCCCAAAATCATAGTTAACCACGGCTACCTCCAAATTAAAATTATTAATTTAATTAATAATTTCAGTCTCCCCCATGACCATGGGTGCTGTAAAGTGCTCGAAACGTCGGGAATATAAAATAAGTTAATATACGCGACAAATTCCGTAAAACTAGTTTTATTTAAATGTGTAGTGTTCGCGTAAATATAAGAAATCATTATACAAAAGTATTTTTCCCATTGCGGGACTTCCATTTAAAATTTGACATCGAACACTTGAGTGTCGAGCAATTATTGTCTGGTTCCGTTCCGTACACGCGAGCTTTTAAAGTTTTAGCATACCTGTCCTGTAAAGGAAATACTGATTGCCGTATTTTTTCAATAGAGGCAGTGAAATATGGCTATTTTTATTTTTACTTTGATATGTTAAAATAGACCATAAATATAGTATAGTGTAAGATTATCCACTTCCCCATGGCGATCTCTGGGTGTCTAAAAGATGACAGAGGGAAACTGAAACTGAAGATGAGCAGCACCACTTTTCTGGTAACAAGTCACGACTAAAAAACTGTGGTTGCCAACCTGCCCGAAAAGCGTGGCAAATATAGCAAAACCCTCTGTAGGAGGCAATGTATAGAGGAAATGTATGTTCAGCAGTATCTTTTATGGGCTGTAATGAATGTACGGATGATATTTAAATACTTGTGATATTTATTACATGGTACAGCCACGCTGCAGCTAAATTATGGTTGTAGCACGAATGACTCGGCTTCATCGGGGTAGGACCACGCTCTAACAGAATACCAGCGTGAAATAGCAGCTTAATGCTGTTGTGTTTCGTATGGTGAGTGTAGATAACCGGAGACACTTTTTACTGGAAAGGAGGCATTCTATCTTATTCCTCAGGGGTGACAACGCATCTTCATTTTGATTTTAAATCGAGAATAAATGTAGATGTCTATGGGCCACAGCAGCCGCTTACCATCAGGTGGACTGTGTGCTCGTTAGTCACTAATAAATTTTAGCTTAATTCGAGGGATATGATCATCATTATAAACCCATAAAAGTATACTGCAGGACATGGACTCTCCCGTTGTAGGGAGGTCACGTTTGGCATCATTAACGATTGTAGTACCGTAGACGTCTTGCCTATAGACGCTGCTGGCTGCTAAAGGCTGTTTATTTACGTCAATTGTAAACTAGATGGCTATTCCACCATCCCTCGAAAAGCTATAAAATTTTCATTTGTTATATTCACGGAAAACCAGGGACTTGAAAACGAAAGGAATTTAGTTTCGTTACACTAAATGTTATCATATGACGCTCCAAAGTTTGTAACGATTCTAATACCTAAAATTACGTTAAAGAAAACGTTAAAGATTATCAGTTTCGTAGAACAATATTTTTCGTTACGTTATAGGTATCAGTAACGTTATGCCTTATAATATGGGTGAAACGTTAGAGAATCACCCGGGAATGTTAATCTATTAGGTACGCGCTGCGTGGCCGCAGCCCTCAAGGTCATAAATATGTAGTTTTTACTGAAGGTGAAGAAGCTAGCTGACAACGTTGCGTATCGAAGTAAATAGCGTTATTATATCGGCATATTAATAATGATATTATATTTTTATATTAATAATGATGTTATATCGTTATATTAATACCGTTATATGTTTAATATTGTTATTAAATAGTAATTGTAGATTTCGTTCCGTTTGTATCGTTATAGCCTAGGAATTAATTTTGTTACGGTCCTAGTGGAACGGTACGAATTATAGTTACTGGAACTACGCGTACATAATTTTGACTAACGTTTCAAGTCCCCGCCGGAAAACTGCACTTTATTTAGCAAAAAAGTTTTTTAGTTTTATTTAACAGAAGTCTTTTTTTGCTGTGTGACAATAAACAAACTTGTGTGAAAAAAACCTGTGTAAAAAAACTTGTGTGAAAAAAACCTGTGTAAAAAAACTTGTGTGAAAAAAACCTGTGTAAAAAAACTTGTGTGAACTAACAACTTGTTAAAATTCTTTCTGCTATCTGACCAAAATATTAACAATTTTAAGCTGAAACTAGCCGTGGTTAACTGTGACATTGGGACGTCAAACACCTCAGTCACCCTGTAACCGTGGGTGCTGCAAAGCATAAAACGTCAAGAAATATATAATATATATATTTGTACTAAAAAACTTGAATGTACCACATCTTTTTCCGACTCTGAGCTATGTTCAAAGTTTCAAGTCTCTAGCTAATCGGGAAGTGTTTTTGAGTTGAAGAAATTTGAGTTGCAAGATTCCACCCGAAACGACAGACATACAGACAAATAAAAAAGTGACTTGATAAATTAAACGTGGTAAAATAATTGAATAAAACTGTTTTTTACGGATTTTATTGCATTTATTTTATTATTTTTATTCCCGACGTTTCGAGTGCTTTTCAGCAACCCATGGTCACGGGGGGGACTGAGATGTTTGACGTCCCGATGTCACAGTTAGGATCTTTTTGTTTGTCCTATGTAAGAGAGATCCATTAAAACCCGCGTGAAAGAACATATAGCTGACGTGAAGCACCGACGCTCTGGGAAGTCTGCAGTCTGTGAACATGTTCAAGATCGTCCCCGCCATTACATCAGATTTAATAGACCACAAATCCTTGCAAAAGAACACCGATTCCTACCAAAGATGATACGCGAGGCTATTGAAATTAAAAAACATCCTAATTTAAATAGAGAAGATGGATGGGTGCTGCCATCTGCTTGGGATCCTATGATTAACAAAATTAAATCCAAACCCAAGCATAACACTGCAAGACTTCAGGATACTGTAAATTCATTCTGCGTAAATCGAACCAAAAATTAATATTAAAAAACTGAAGGTAGCCGGGCTAACTGTGACATCGGGACGTCAAACATCTCAATCCCCCCCGTGACCATGGGTTGCTGAAAAGCACTCGAAACGTCGGGAATAAAAATAATAAAATAAACGCGATAAAATCCGTAAAAAACAGTTTTATTCAATGTGTAGTGTTCGCGTAAATATAAGAAATCATTGTGGTAAAATAAGTTAATTAAACGCGATAATATCTGAAAAAGAATCTGGTTTCATCCTTAAGATTTTTCTGGTATTACCTGAAGCTGCCTCTTATGGCACCCAGCGAATAAAATGGGTTGATTGATTCTCTAACGTGGATACTACGTGACAATTTTGAGACAAATGACAAGGTTTTGGTAAACTTTAATGAAATTAATTTAAATTTTGGACACGGGCCAACAGAAGACTGTTTATGGGTTGATAAGGATACTTCTTTTCTTTAAAGAAAATAGGTCCATTACGCTTTTCCAGTGATCTCTTATCTTGCCAGGAAAGAAATATTATTTTATTTTAAATGACTCTTCATTTTAATAGACGCCTAGTACTTCGTTTATTGCATGCCTTAAGCGCAAAGCGCGTAGGTATGTTCTACTAGCGCCTAAAAATCAAGATTCCAACGTATTGTCGCAAAAAATCGTATCTAACAATCATGTTGAACATATAAATGATATAAAAACACATTGCCAGAAAGATAAATGAATGTTGAAGTTATTAAAAATTTTTTTAATCGATTAATTGCTATTTTACATAAAAAAGTGGTTTTAGTGGCTTATGGTGTAGATTTATCAAGATCGCATGGAGTGATAAACATGATAACTTTTGCAAATATCAATTGTTTAACTCAATCTACTTTTAATCTCTTCATCTATCACGTGGAAAGCCATGGAATATAAATGGCAGTTTAATTTTTCTTATCTCTTCTCGAAATCTCGAAATTTTCGGTGTTTTCAGCAGCTTTGTAATAATTTATTTTACTAATTAGACTGCTTCACTCACTTTCATTTCGGCCTCGGCCGCCGTCGTGATTGGATACTGTATCAGTTGTTTGCAGCAACTCAAAAGGCTCGCTGTACAAATACAAAATATTTAAAAACCAAACTTGATACATACTTGATATTATAATTATCACATGTTTTTATTACAATATTTTAAAAACACAGAATAATGAGTAATAGAATAACTATACTACATACTAAAAGTAAGTAGGATGTATATATTTAAGTATACTTAATTAGTAAGTACGAGCATATTTAAGTAATACTTAAATACGTCTTGGACTTGAGATTGACGTAGAGTGACATTAATGATGATATGATGATCATATGAGCGTTATGAGTCGTGTACTTTTGGATTTTCCAAACTTTTTTTAATTGAAGTTTGGAATAAAATTATTGGAAAATTGGAAGTTAAGATAACATTATTCAAACCTTACTGTCAAAAGTACTACACCTGCAGCCTGTGGACGAAGTGTACTCGCCGAACTCTAAACGCGCTACGTATTCAGTACAACAATGGAATCAGGGTGTTGTTGGGGCTGCCACGCTTTTTGCATCACATAATATGTTTGCCGAGGCAGGCGTGGACAACCTTGCAATAACATTACACAAAAGAATAGCCTCCTTATCCGTCGCGTGCGAGACAGCACCAACGGCCTCTTATCTTCCATATATGCCAAGATTACTCTGTGATGAGACACTGGAACACAGTGCATAGGGCTTCCAGGTCCAGTATGTTGAATAATCTATACAAATAAATAAAACTGAAGTGTCAGTTAGTAATGTCAACATAACAAACAGCTTTTTACTAAATGCAAATGAAAGTATATACGGTACTTATAACAAAAACACAATTTTTTATTTTTTTCTGTCTGTCAGTTTGTTCCGGATAATCTCCGAAACGGCTGGATCGATTTTGACGAAACTTTCACTGGCAGATAGCGGATGATATAAGGAGTAAATTACACACGGGCGAAGTCGCGGGGTACAGTTAGTAAATAATAATTACGGTATTGTATAATAATTTCTGTATTCTGTTAATTTACTAACCCCTAGTTTCAAGTGCTAACAAAGCCGTGGTAGCTCAGATGGTTAGCACTCGCTGTAAATTTCACAGCAAGCGAGTAAACCGGGTTTGATTTCCAATTGACCAATAAAATTGTTAATTACAACTTGAAGTTTAGTGGTAGAGCCACGCGGCAGCTTTTGCTGTCGCACGGATGGGCCGGCTCGAACCGGGTTGTTACCATGACCTCACAGAATACCAGCGTGAAGTAGAGGCTTACCTCTGCGTTTCGCTTGGTGAGTGCAGGTGGCCGGAGGCCCTTTTTACTGGAAATGAGGCATTCCATCTTAGTCCTCACGGGTGACAACGCATCTGCATTTTGATTCGCAAACGAGGATAGATGTAGATGTCTATGGGCCGCAGCAACCACTTACCATCAGGTAGACTGTGTGCTCGTTTGTCACCCTTATCATATAAAAAAGTGCTGATTTATCACGTGCTCGGCGGTGAAAGGAAACATCGTGAGGAAACCTGCATGTCTGAGAATTAAGAAAAAAAATATTTTCGAAGACATGTGAAGTTCGTCAACACGCGATGGGCGGCGCGGCGGACACTTCCTTGCCCTAAAACCCGCTCAGAAATGTGGGGAGGCCTGTGCCCAGCAGTGGGACATGTATATATAGGCTGTAACTTAACTTTTTAACTTTAGTTTTAAGTGTACTAACTAAATGGCTGTATTTGCCTTAATAATTAATAAATTATTATTATTTTTATTAATGAACCTACCCAGGCGAAACAGGGGCGAGTCACTAGGTACAAATAAAAATTGAGGTACCGTTCTTACACAACTTTTCACACCGAAAATCTGAATGACAGTGATGACAGGCAATTATCGCTCGATTCTGTTTCGTACACGCGATCGGCAATTATCACTTCGGGCCTGATGAAATGCTTATAAATTTCTATAACTATCGCAAACAATATTTTTATATAGGATAAGGTTGCCAAACGAGCACACAGTCCACCTGATGGTAAGTGGATACTGTGGTCCATAGACATCTACATTTATTCTCGATTAAGAATCAAAATGCAGATGCCTTGTCACCCCTGAGGACTGAGATGGACTTTCCAGTAAAAAGGGTCTTCATCTTAGTTCTCAGAGATTACAATATTCTATGACCTTTTTTGTTAAATTTTATTGCAGATGTTACTTACTAATAAACTAAATTATACTACTAAAGAGTACATGACTGATAATAACCCCTGGGAATGAGGTCATCGCTAACATGCTGTTTCTAAATGTTTTCATAAAAATTGTATAAAATATTATATTGTAAATTGTGCTTTTTAAAAAAAAGTCTTGCTAGTTCGTCCCAGGACAGAGGTTTTTTTTGCGAACCAATGGTAAAAGTAAAAATTACTTTCAATAAGTATTATGTATTGTAATCTATATTGAATAAAAATAATTATCCCTCCAAAGAAATAAACCTTTTGTAAAGATGTTTTCTATAATACTGAAAGAAACAATTAAACTGATGTTAAGTGATAATGTAACACAGCTTACTACAAACTTAAAACAACGAAGGCTGCAGATACGATGTCAGCTCCCAGCCTAAAACAAAGACTTTTTACTCAGTTTAGGCCTCTTTAAAGCTAGATATCAAAATCTACACTGGTTCGCAAAACAAGATCTTCGCAAAGAAAAACCAGCATGAAACTCTTGGGTCTTTTATTTCACTTGGCTGTAGGACTCCATCTCTACGGAGAAGTCTGCTGGGTAGGAAACGCACCCTTACTTATTTTTTTAGAGATGCAGTATAATTACCTACTAATTATTAGTCGCCGTTGCCGTGTAGTGGCGGTTAAGTATATCCACTACCCCATATCTTCCCGTGGGTGTCGTAAAAGGCGACAAAAGGAAACAGGCAGGAGATGGGCAGCAGCATCTTCCTGATAACAGCAAAATTACAATAAAAAAACTGCGGTTGCCAACCCGCTCACCAAACGTAGCAACTGTGGCAAATACCCCCCAATGATAAGAGCAACAAAGAGACGGCCCCCAATCCCCGGCGGCCCCGCTAACCGTCCCCTTCGTTCTCTGTTCCAGGGTCTTGAAACCTTTGAGCTCGAGCTACAAAACCATTTGCAATGCCTAGAAAACTACAATAAAGTGGACGATATGAAGAAAAAGCTCGTGGAAACTGCCCATGCGGTCGGAGCTAAGTTCTGCAAGACCCGCCGCAGAAGAACAGAAAAACTCTCCGATCACACTCTTAATCTCATGGCTGTTAGACGGGAGATGAAGCTACATTCTTCAACAGATTTGACAGCATACAGGCAACTGAACAGACATATCTCCAAATGCATGCGGCGGGATTTACGCAACTTTAATACAGCTTGTATTGAAGAAGCGATCGAGCGGAACAAAGGCTCCAAAGTCCTTGCCAGAGATCTGTCTGCCAGAAAGAGCCAACTGTCAAAGCTGAAGACCGATTGTGGCAGCATTGTTTCTGGGACACCTGAGATTTTGAGTGAGATCGAGAGGTTCCATGGGCAGCTGTACACGTCATCCTTGGAGCCACACGCAAGTGTGAGTAACGATCCAAGAGCGAGTCTTATCCGATACTATTCCGAAGATATCCCGGACGTCATTCTGAGCGAGATTATAATGGCTCTCCAGCACCTTAAAAACGGCAAGTCCCCGGGCGAGGATGAAATTACAGTGGAGCTTTTGAAAGCGGGTGGAAAACCGGTACTTGAAGTCCTTCAGAAGCTCGTTCATTCCGTCCTCCATGGTGACACTACTCCGGAGACGTAGAGCAGAAGTGCAGTGGTCTTGTTCTTCAAGAAAGGCGATAACGCTTTCTTGAAGAACTACAGACCGATTTCCCTCCTGAGCCGCGTCTACGTGCTGTTTACGAATCGTCTCGCGCGCAGACTTGACGACTTCCAGCCTCCCGAACAAGCCGGTTTCCGAAAAGGCTTAGTACCATAGACCACATACATACCCTGAGGCAGATTGTACAGAAGACAGAGGGGTATAATCTGCCACTTTGCCTGGTGTATGTGGATTATGAGAAAGCCTTTGATTCCGTCGAAATTTGGGCGGTGCTGCAGTTCCTTCAGCGGTGCCAAGTTGACTGTCGGTATATCGAAGTACTGAAGTGTTTGTACAGTAGAGCTACGATGGCTATCCGAGTACAGAATCAGAGTACAAACCCTATGCAACTGCAGAGAGGTGTAAGACAGGGTGACGTTATATCCCCGAAACTCTTCACCGCTGCATTGGAAGACGTTTTCAAGCTACTGGACTGGAAAGGATGCGGTATTAACATCAATGGCGAGTACATCACTCACCTTCGATTTACCGACGATATAGTCTGGCAGAATCACTGGAGGACCTAAGCACTATGCTCAATGACCTCAATAGTGTCTCTCAACGGATAGGTCTTAAGATGAACATGGACAAAACAAAAATCATGTTTAACGTCCATGTCACACCTATGCCGGTAGTTGTTGGGAGTACTAAGCTCGAAGTTGTTGACGAGTATGTTTACCTGGGACAAATAGTCCGACTAGGTAAATCCAACTTCGACCGAGAGGTCAATCGACGGATTCAACACGGCTGGGCAGCTTTCGGGAAACTACGACACATCTTCTCGTACATATCACACATCACATACCTCAAAACCTGAAAACGAAATTGTACACTAGTGCGTGTTGTAAGTGATGACTTCCAGATCTGAGACGTGGTCCTTCACTGCTAGCCGATGAGGAAGCTCAAGGTCACTCAGCGAGCTATGGAGAGGGCTATGCTCGGGGTTTCTCTGCGTGATAAACTCAGAAATGAGGATATCCGCAGTAGAACCAGCGTAACCGACATAGCCCAACGAATTAGTAAGCTGAAGTGGCAGTGGGCCGGCCATATAGCTCGAAGAACTGACAACCGATAGGGAAGAAAGGTTCTCGAGTGGCAACCTCGTACCGGTAGGCGAAGTGTAGGGCGACCCTCCACTAGATGGAGTGACGACTTGGTAAGACATGCAGGAAGTCGATGGATGCACGTGGCTCAGGACCGTGCTTTGTGGCATGAAAGGCTGTAATGATGATGATGAATTATTAGGTGACAACGCATCTGTAGGATTCTTTGTTTGAAGTTGGCCGCGGGTGTCCATGGACTGCAGTAGTTACTTTTGTTTATTTATTCTTATTAAAAAAAAGTTACCCTCAAACTAGGAATTTCTCCTGTATCGTGAAAGCAGTTTATAAACATATTTAAACAAAGACAAACATCCAGACCCGGAACAGTTATTTGTGGGCCAAATACAAATTCCTGTTCCGTGCAGGGTTCGAGCCTGCGGCCCTCAGCGCTGCAATTCGACACGGTCCGTTACCATGGACTGTAGGTTCATTTGTAACTTCAGTTTAAAAACAATTAAAACCGTGTTACAATTTTATTTATAATAAACCTAGCAAGCTAACAGCATAGCAAAGTGGCGAAGCAATCAGCTTTGTAGCGGTTTCTAACGTAAAAAAAATTCAAAATAGGAGGTTTAGATGCCGGGGTGATTAGTAATCGATTGCTGAAAGCAGAATTTGAAAATTCGAAACCGTTCTCGAGATAATCGTGGGACAGACGGACAGACGGACGGACGGACGGACAGACGGACAGACATCGTGAAATCAATAAGTGACTTCGCAAGCTTCGCCACTTAGTAATGACAACTTATAAATCTTTTTTTTTCATTTCTGTTTTAACATGAATATAATATCAGTAACTAGGTAATTTGCAAGTGCAGACCTACATACATCATTTTCCTTTATTGATCTACTTTGTAGTAGGTTTATTAATTATTATTTTTTTAATTTTGTATATGATCGTCATTTTAGGAATTTACTATTTTAAATTAGAATGTGTCATAGACAGTCTAATTACAGGCTACGAGACATTCTATTTTAGACTAAATTAATTATAAAGCCTTAGTTACCCGAAAACGACCTTTTTAAACATCAAATCTATTTTTAAATTAAAGGTTTCTGTGTTTTATAAATTCTCTTTTTTCTTTAAAAGTATTAAAATTGTTGATATAATAATATATTTTTTATTTATAATTAAATTTATTATATATATTGTAGTGGCTGTGTAAGAATATCCACTATCCGATATCATCCCGTGGGATGATACGGAGACGATGTAAGAGGTGACAGAGACAAACAAATCAGGAGACGGGCAGCGTCCTCCTAAGAACGACTATGAATAAAAAACTGTTGATTGCAACCCGCTTGCCAAACGTGGCAACTATGGCAAATATCCGCCCTGTGAGGCAATCTATGACGGAGGCCTATGTTCAGCAATGGACTTAAATATTCTGTAACGGTAACGGTATAGTATAGACTGTTTTGGATTACTTATATTCCAAAGATTCGTTATTATATTTAACATAAGACAATATACTTTTTTGCGAACAGTATCCGAGTAGCTGACGTCATTTTGTGACGTGCTCTACGTACAGATGGTTGCGGATCATTTGTAAAGAAACAAAATATTAGATCTATTTTTTTTGGTAATAATTACTGGCGTGTCTTTATTTATATTTAGAAAAGGATAGAAAAAATAATGTAATTTTAATTTAATGCAGTCCAATCTATATGGCAACCACGTATTGGACTCGAAGGGTCGGGGGAGTGGGAGGAAAGCGCGCCTTTTTGGTGCGCCTTACCTGAGAAGGAAAAGTGTTATCCTCACTCGAGGAGGAGACCGCGGATGTGTGCGTAAGTGTTCCCATGGCCCTGCCAATATACGGCAAAGGTTTGCAAAGGTCAAAGGTTATATACACCATGGGGTTTTAACCCAGCCTTGCCCCGACGAGGCAAATTGTACCCACGAATTTGTAGCTAATTTGTTGCCAAAATCGCGATTTTGTTGCTCCAACCGGTTTCGATAAAATTGATTTACTACTATCTTTACATTAAGATAGCAGTAAAAACTTTCAATCAACTCCAACGTAGCATGCTGCCTATACAGGAGATTTTAAAAAAGACAGCAGATATTTTATTTCCGGTCAGTAAATGAACCAGCAAGTCATAAAGAGCCGGAAACAAAATAAAATCGATCGATAAGCTGCACCAAGTAATTAGTATTAGAAGATGCTACATTTACTTGAGAATTAAAAAAAAGATAGCAGATATTTTGTTGTTGGTCAGTAATGGAAGAATAAAGCCATAAAGAACCACCAAAAAAAATGAAATCGATTGAAAAGCTGCACAAAATAATTAAGTAAAAATTATATTATGTATACATACTACCTATACTGGAGAATTTTAGATCAATTTATCATATCCCACCTTACGACACACACGTAGAGATTTTTGTGACACTCACGTAGAGGGAATAATGTTCTGGCATATGAAGACTTTTGGACTCTTGCAAGGATTAAGGCCACATTTTAGAAATTTCAAGCATTTTCAATACTTCAATAATAATATTAAATAATCAAATTTTATCATATATACAGGGTCAATCAAATTTTATCATATGTACTCATCACATATACAGGATTATTTTGCAATAACAAGAAGGTTCAGAATAAGTAATATAGGCAAATGGTGAAGAAAAATTAATAAAAAAATCTCAAACGTAGCTTTACGTACCTTTACGTACCTTTACGAATGTGTGCGTGCGCAGTAATACTGCGCACGCACACATTCGTAAAGGTCGATCGGTAGGCAAAAACGTTGATGCCCATAAATCACATTCTATTTGGGATAATTTCGAATAAATGTAGCCTTATTTACTCGTATTTTCTAAAACTGCAATAACGGTATATCGTTATATATATACTTATATATCTGAACTTAAATTTAAAATTTGGCTACCCTTAGAAAAATAACCCTGTAGATTTACAAACAATAGGCTTAAGATAGTATTAGCTGACTGACGGATCTTACGTAAGAGACTGTTGATTGTAATAGGTTTCCGATATAAACCTGTTACACAACATAAAAATAAAATACTGCAGATATTTTACGTGGGAGGGATGAAATCTGTGACATGGATTGATCGCGTGAGAGATCCACAGTAGATAATTACGATGCAGAAAAATGTCAGGACTTTTCAATGGAAACCAGGTTACTATTTTGTTTCATCTGGCAACCCTACACTCACGTGACGAAATAGTGCGGTCGGTTATCTTACGCCGCCATTTATACGGCTCGCGAAGCAATATATTACTAACTACTTACGCAGTGAGTTCCCTAATTGCTTGTCATGTAGTTCAGAAATATATTACACGAAATTATACGATGAATAAACAAGTGTTCATTGAACTGTAACAACTGAGAATATATGGATAATTTATTGCGTGTGTATCAATTAGCTGTATTTTGCTGTTCGCACGAAATTTGAACAATCATGATCGTAACCTCACATTACAATACCTACTAATTCTTACTTAAATCTGTCGTAACCAATTTCAGCTTTACAATCGTTGATAATCGCTAGCATAAATTAAGTATTGATTATCTCTATACCTGTCTCTATCTGCAGTCATTTACTTAAAAGAGAGAAAGAGCGACTTTAAGCATTTCTTATAATGACTTTGAAACTGAATAAATAAGGCCGTGTGCCTTTCATGTCCTACACAAGCGGCGCGCAGAAGATTTGCAGATACATACCTCATTTCCGATAACCACGTCTGATGTTTTACTTGTCTCCTCAGCGTGGTTGGCCTATTAGGTATTTTACATAGGTTAATGCCATGCTAATAAAAACTATTAAATATGAATGGGAGAGAAACATTTCAAGTCTCAACATTGTCTTATCGTAGATTTCATTCACTTTGAAAGTTTTCTACTAGCGTTAGCTATTTTGAAAGTTTAAATTATAGAATAAGGGTGACAAGCAAGCACAATCCACCTGAAGGTACTGAATATTGTAACTAACCTCGATTCAGAATCATAATGTAAACGCTTTGTCCCCCTCTAAGATCTAAGATGGAATGCCTCGTACCTGTAAAAAGGCTTTCCATTTCTCTACACTCACCAAACGAAACGCAGCATTCCACTGTTTCATGTTGGTTTTCTGTGAGAGCTGACCGGTTCGTGCCCAGTAAGGCTACAGCGTGGCTCTGCTACATAAAAACGCTATGTTAGCAAAGTTGCAACACGTCCCATTCGTACTCAAACCATATATATCTGCAGCATGGCTCTACTACGTAAACAAAGTACGACGAACTCATAAGACTTATAACGATAAAGGTAAAAGCGTTAACTGGTTTAAGCTGGGGTTAGAACATTAAACGCATAGGTTTAATGTTTTGACCCATTTACAAGATGTGAATACTGTAGTATTGATCACTCGACCTAGGGATAAGTCTTTAGTTACTGTAGTGGCTGTAACTGCCAATTCGTTTGACTGAGTGACACTTTGTTTAAGGAATGCTAAGAATTTAGGACGGTCCTTTGTGCCAAACAGAAACGGGGTTGTGCTCCATTTCGTCTCTTTTGTCTGGCGCTCACTTAGGTTACTTAATATATTGTCATCCTAAGGAATACTTCGTATGTATACTACAAAATTATGAAGAAAAACGAATTGAACTGTTATTTTTTAAATTAAACACTCTTTTTTAGGGTTCCGTAGCCAAATGGCAAAAAACGGAACCCTTATGGATTCGTCATGTCTGTCTGTCTGTCCGACCGTATGTCACAGCCACTTTTTTCCGAAACTATAAGAACTATGCTGTTGAAACTTGGTAAGTAGATGTATTCTGTGAACCGCATTAAGATTTTCACACAAAAATAATAAAAAAAACAATAAATTTTGAGGGATCCCCATACTTACAACTGAAACGCAAAAACTTTTTTCCATCAAACCCATACATGTGGGGTATCTATGGATAGATCTTCAAAAATGATATTGAGGTTTCTTATATCATTTTTTTCTAAACTGAATAGTTTGCGCGAGAGACACGTCCAAAGTGGTAAAATGTGTGTCCCGCCCTCCCCCCCCCCCCCCCTGTAACTTCTAAAATAAGAGAATGATAAAACTAAAAAAATATATGATGTACAGTACCATGTAAATTATATTACTTGTTGCTACGGAACCCTTCATGGGCGAGTCCGACTCGCACTTGGCCGCTTTTTTTTAAAAATTAATGGTTTATGACCATACGTCAGTGTAAAAAAAAACTCTTCACTAGGTGATAGGATCTTTTTCAACGTAGGTGTCTTTCTGTGTAGGTATCACCCTCTTGACTATTTCTAACACCAACCAGCAGTACTTGCAATGCTATATCCCGTTTTGAATAGGTATAGGGAACCAGTACAGGCTGTGAGGTACTCCACCTTAGTTCTCTATAACCGTCTTTTTTGTAGTTAATTGTAAGGGTCGATGGGCTACTGTAGCCACTTATTTATTTATTATTTATTTAACAGTTTATGTACACACATAATTCGATAGGAAAATGGTAAAAATATAATTATGTACAAAGGCACTGCTTATTCCATAATGAAATTTCTTCCAGCAGGCCTATTGAAGGATAGTTGAAGGAAATAGAAGTAGTCAAAGTGTGCACTTGCATAAATATACATATACTATACAAATATATACAAACATATATAAGTATATACATATATAAATAAATATTAAATATATATATTATAAATAAATATATATAATTCAATATATATTTTTAATGTTACTTATACGCATACCAACACATTACGATTTAATAATTATGGAGAGAATGATAGTGCTCTTTAACAAGTCTTTTAAATATAGACACCGATTTAGCATCACGAATCGTAAAGGGAAGTGAATTCCACAATCGTACTGCGTTAACAGAAAAAGATTGAGAATAAAGCATGGTATTGAAAGACGGAAATCTTAACAATGTTCTAGTACTTGACCTACATGGTACGTCTGGAGAATGAACAAAAGTAAAACGATTTTTTAGATATAGCGAAATAGTAGGATTATGTAGAATATTGAAAAGAAGACAGAGGATACGAGTGTTCCTGCGAAGGCGGATTGGGAGCCATTTAAGCTTCTTGCGATAATCAGAAACGTGATCGAACTTCTTTAAGCCAAAAATGTATCGAATACATACATTTTGCAAGCGCTCAAGTTTATTAATTTGCTCCTCTGTAGCATCCAGATAACAGACATCACCGTAATCTAAAATTGGTAAGATAAGAGTCTGGACTATAGATATCTTAGTAGACAAGGGTAGAAAACTTTGAAGACGCTTTAGAGAATGAAAGGCATGAAATATTTTCCTACTCGTACTTACATCCGTAATATGAGCGCCCCAAGTCAGATTGCAGTCAAAAATAACGCCTAGGTTCTTGGCAGTATCTGAGTAGGGAATCGTGGTACCATCAATTCGTAGAGTTCGGAGAGAGGAGAAATCAAGCAATCCACGCGCATATCTTTTGCCTATTATCAAGGCTTGGGATTTATTTGGGTTTATAATGAGACCAAAAGATCTTGACCATTCGCTAATCTTATTTAAGTCATCATTCATAGATTCAATCGCCAAGTTAGCTTCAGATGCCACAAAATTACGATATAGCTGCAAATCGTCAGCATAGAGGTGGTAATTAGATGATATGACCTTAGTGATACAATTAATAAAAACAGCAAAAAGCAGAGGAGATAGGACTCCACCTTGAGGTACACCCACAGTTATACCATTATATAACAGAACATTATACCATTGGGAGTATATTTCACCTGAACGAACACATTGAGAACGATCTCGAAGATAGGAGTCAAACCATAGAATAACAGATCTAGACACATTAATCGACTTAAGGATACTTATAAGGATATCAAAATCGACAGAATTAAATGCACTGCTGAAATCTAGTAAAACAAGAACTGTTAAAAATCCATGGTCCATATTCCAACGAATATCATCAGTAACTTTAAGAAGGGCTGTTGTTGTACTGTGACCAGGTCGGAAACCAGATTGATATGGACATAAAATATTGTTACTGTTGAGAAAGGCTGAAAATTGCTTGTGGACAATGTGTTCAAGAACTTTAGAAAGAAATGGCAAGATTGAAATAGGACGAAAGTGAGAGGGAGATGAAGGATTAGATATCTTAGGGATAGGGATAATGTGAGCTAATTTCCATGACGACGGAAAACAACAAGAATATAAAGAGAAATTAAAAGTGTGAGTAAGAACAGGTAGAAGAAAAGAGAGGATAGGCATTATCATATTAGAGCATATGCAGTCATTTCCAGCAGCCGTAGATGATATAGCTAAAATTGATCGGTTAGTATCGTCTTCGGTGACTAAAGAAAAACCAAAAGTGGCACACTGCAGAGCTGGGTGCTTAGCCAATTCTAACATTGACCTAACTTTATCACATGCAGAGATAGAAATAGGAGGGCAAGAAAAATGTTGGTTGAGAATATTTAAATCTATGTCTCCACTTAGAAGTGTTTGTGACTTTCCAACGCCAACAGTTTTAAGAAATCTCCAGGCTTTTGCGGGATCACATTTAGTTAGGGAGTCATAAAAATAACTCCTTTTTGCATCTCTGCACAAACGATTGCACCGATTACGTAGGATCTTATAATTTGTTAAATTACTCTCCAGTGGAAATCGCTTGTATCTTCTTTTAGCTTTATCCCTACGTGCCATGAGCTCCTTTAAAGCTGGAGTTATCCAAGGGGCAGGATTATGTTTTATTTTAACGCGTTTAACCGGGGCATGAATATCATATAAGTTAAGTATGATCTTGTTGAAACTGTTCACTTTGTCATCTACTGTTTGGCTGGCAAAAACCGGCGTCCAATCTATCAACCTAGCATCACGTCTTAAGGCCTCCAAATTAATGCCCCTGTAACTTCGAAGGAATCGAAAGTTTGACTTACGCTTAGGAGGTCGAACACGGTAAGACAGATAGATAAGGTCATGGTATGAGAAAGAAGCAGTTAGTTGTCCGTGGCTGGCAACATTATTTGGAGAAGATACTATAATTAGGTCAAGGAGAGATGGAGTACAGTTTGGGAAGTGGTGAGTGGCTGAAAGAGGTAGGATCTGAAGATTAAAAGAGGACAAAAGTGATTGCAACTTATTCGTACGGTGGTCATTTTTAATTAAGCACGTATTAAAATCACCCATCAAGATAACATGATTATATAAGAGATTGAACTCACCAAGTAGTTTGTCAAATGCGTCAAAATAATTAACATAAAGGTTAGGACTATAAAGAACTCCTAGTAATATTTGTGTGTGATTAAGTGTAATTTCCAAAAAGAGGTGTTCTGCAGAATTAGAATATGTTTGCGGAGATCTACTGATCACCTTAAAAGGTATTTCGGCACGTAAATATATAGAAACACCTCCACCACCCTTGCCTACTCGGTCATTGCGTATTAACACATAACCAGGAAGTGAGTATAGAGTGGAAGGAAGAGTAGGTTTGAGAAAAGTTTCAGAAATCAAAAGTGCATCGAGGTGAGTACTGCTAATGGATGCTAGAAGGTCAGAGTAGTGGCCAGGAACACTTTGCGCATTAATGTGGGCGATATTTAAATTTTCAGGGTATTGAGAAAATACCGAAGAAATATTATCGAGCAGAGTAATTGGTTCAGACGACGATTCGGTGTCCACGCTTACGAAACTGTTAGTAGACGACGAGCATGAGAAAAAACTTTCATTAAGGTCTGATAGATTATTCATAGTTTATGATGATAATAATGAATATAATAAAATAAAATAACAAATATAAATATATAAGTATAACTAAAAAAGTAAAAAAAAATTATCAAAAAAGCGACTAAAAAAAAATTATATTAAAAATTCAAACTTAATAACTCAACTCACTCTCTGGCTTGATGGAAGAAATTTTAAGTAAAATCAAGTGAAAAGAAAACAAGAAAAAAAGGACAAAAGAAATAATTTTTGTCACTAACAAAACAGATCGAGAGAATTAATAAAAATACTACAATATTACATTCAACAATATACGAAAACATTGAACGGAGCGTAGATATGGTACATTGATTGCAACATGTTGATGTAAACAAAACAAATTTTGCATACCCACAAGAGAAAAAAAAACAAAGATTAGATGATGCTGTTGCAATAGCAAAGTAGTTGTGTAATTCGTAAACAGTAAATTATTAACGACGGCGTGTTTTCTTTGGCACATTTTCGCAATTTTTCGATGATGTACCTTTCGGTGATGATGTTTCTTGTGAACGTGATGTTTTATTTGAATCGGCAATTATACACGGATATTTAACGGTTAGCTGTTCCAATTCAGTCATAGTTTCAATTTTTAGTCTTGATTTGTCAGGAAGGATGATTACTATTTTGCCATTGGATGACCAACAGTGTTTAATGCCGAAGTGTTTGCGCGCTGCAGAAAATACCCGATGTCGTGTTTTAGTCAAAAACTCGGAAATGGTGATGCCAGAGCTTTTCAGATTGGTTTTGCTGTCCCAAACAAGTTGCCGATGCTCAGTTTCAAAAAATCGAACTAAGACAGGCCGAGTTTTCCCTTGTGCGGATCCGAGTCTATGACAGACTTTTAGGCTGTCCTTACTCAAATCTGTCAACTTTAACTGATTCGATATTACAGAGTGAAGAACATCATGAAGATTTTCATTAACCTTTTCGGGTATCCCGTGAAATAACAACACTTTGTGTCGCATAGCGGTTTCGTGTCTGTCTAAGCCGAGGCAAAGCAACTCAATTTGGGTTTTCAATCGAGATAATGTTTGCCAAATAAAACATTTAAATTCAGAGAACTCACGCGAAAGAGACGAAAGATCAGGATGTGAAGAATGAGTCTCCGCGTGACATTTCTTCAGTTTCTCTTCATAATCAAGCATGCGAGACCCGAACATATTCTCAAGTTCTTTCAAGTTGTTAGTCAGCTGAGCATCCATAACTACCGCGTCAAGGAAGTCTTCCTTAATTCAAGTTTTTTGGAGAAGGAATGTAGTTACCAATGAGTAAGGTGAGTTTATTTTGTACTTAACGCATTTAAAAAGTGGAAATTACAATGAAAATAATTATAAAAATATAAATAACTAGCGCACACCGAATTTGCGTGTAGACGACGCGACTACCCACCACCGGTCTTACTTACCATCAGGCGAAGTGTAAAATCATTTATCAGTTCATTTAAATGAAAAAAAAGCGACCAAGTGCTAGTCTATATTCGAATATGAACCAAAATTCAACCGTGGTAGAGCCATGCTGCAGCTATATAAATTGTATAGTTGTACCACGAATGGGTCAACTCAACCGCGGAAGGACCACGGTCTCACAGAATACCATCATAAAATAGCAGCTTAATGCTGCTGTGTTTTGTATGGTGAGTGTAGAGTACCGGAGATCCCTTTTTACTGGAAAAAAGGCATTTCATCTTAGTCCTTACGGCTGACCACGCATCTGCATTTTGATTCGCAAACGACGATAGATGTAGATATCTATGGGCCAGAGCAACCATTTACCATCAGGTGGGCTATGTGGTCGCTTGTCACACTTATCCTATAAAAAATTTTATTGTAAAATAGATCCTAGTTCACTTCTAGCATTGCTATTTATCTGTTCGTAAAGTTTTATCACAACCAGTTTAGCCATACCGAAGATTAGCCCGGACAGACAGACAGACAAAAGTTTTAAAAATTGTTTTTTATACTTAATAGCATGTAAATAACCCCCTGAGCTTGTTTAAAGCCAGTTATTTAAATATTACAAATAGACACATTAATAGATTAATAGACAGTTTAATTTATATTTATAGATAACCTTAGTTACATCGAGCCTTATAAGTCACAATAAAGGTGTACTTATATTTAGAAGCGAGCTCGCAGGTGCGTTTGTTGTTATTTCACCTTTTTACGACTAACAAGACGCCCACCTTTCTCTACTATCAATTTATTATCAATAACGTTAATGTAAATGTTCACGAATTGTATATGATTACCTTTTTCAAGAACTTCTTTCAATAATGATGAAAACTGCTTCAAAATCTAGCTTAACTCAAAATATAGCTTACTTAATAGAGCCAAACTGTAGCTATATTTATAGTATAGTTGTAGCACGAATGAGTCGGCGGCTCGACCGGGGAAGTACCACGCTCTCACAGAATACCAGCGTAAAATAGCAGCTTAATGCTGCTGTCTTTCGTATGGTGAGTGTAAAGAACCGGAGACTTTTTTACTGGAAAATAGGCGTTACATCTTAGTTCTCAAGACTGACAACGCATCTGCACTTTGATTCCCAAGCGAGGAGAGATGTAGATGATGTGGGCCTCAGCAACCACTTACACACAGGTGGACTGTGTGCTCGTTTGTCACCTTATTTCTTTAAAAAAATCCAATAAGTATTTGTAGTTTTAGTATCTAGGTAACTTACGGCCGATTTAAATTGTCTTAGTGCTTATGCAGAGTACATTAGTAGCACTGGAATGCGAGTGCTCGATACAATAATAATAAAACAGACCAAGTGCGAGTCATCAGGATTCCGTACATTTTTTTACCAATTATAAATAAATTTGATCAATTATTTTTTTAAACTAGATATTCCGTACCCGGTAAAGTACCAGGTAAAAGTTGGTTGGTTGTTGGACTACACGAAATTGTTAACTTCCCTTTCGTCTGACTTTCCAAAATTGATTACCCTTCGTTAATCAACAAACAGCCCTAAATACGTACATTATATTACAGTCACAGTATTTAATAATTTAAATTTCAGTGTCAACCACAAAACACGTCAATTAATTACGCTACAAATTCTCTATTCATTCTTCGTTTCTGAAATTCAATGAACGTACCGAATTTAGTCGTTCGTTCATTTCGCACAACATTAATATTCGTAGAATTATTACATGACAAGCGATACAGAACGCAACATATGGTGTTAAATAACCGTGAAAATAATTAGTTGCGCATACACTTTTGACAACAAAATGTCCTATGTACTTGATATTGGTAGTTTTTTATTCGGAGATATTGACATCATAAAGCCGTGATAGCTCAGGGGTCTCGCTGTAAATTTTACAGTACGCGAGCATCCCGGGTTCTATTCCCGCCGGCACTATCGAAATTGTTAGTTCCAATTTTAAGTGCTGATTTACCACGTGCTCTGCGGTGAAGGAAAAGAAGAAACCTGCTTGTCTGAGAAATAAGAAGAAAAATTCGTGGACATGTAAATTTTTTAAGGTTTATTTTTTATAGAAATTAAGTTAAGAAATTTACGTCTAATATAAGAATCAAAATGCTGGTGCGTTGTCAACTCTGAGAACTTAGATGCCTAATTACAAGTAAATTACGCTGGTATTCTGTTAGAGCGTGGTATTTTTTTTTTATTATAGTGTGAAATGAACATACACCTGACGTAAGAGGCTACTGTAACTGGCTGGTGACTATCCTTAGACACCTGTACTCAACTTCGAACAAAGAAAGGAGGTATAAGTAGTTAGAGGGTTCTGTCCAGACGTATTCCCAGGCAGAAAAGATGTCCTACCACCTAGGAAAAGCATCATGATCATGAGGACCCGGGTTCGAATCCCGGGTCGGGCCAAAATCAGTTATTGGGTTTGCTGTCAAGAAGTTCTCAGTAGCAGCCTGGAGTCAAGAAGTTGGCTGTGTTTCAACCCCGTGCCTCGGAAAGCACGCTAAGTCGAATAACTGTTATATCGAACTATGAGAATAAGGGAATAGCGAGGACACTATAATATGTACTGTCATGAGCAGATGGCCAGCCTCTGTTGAGACAAAACTCGATTTAGATGATATTATTATTACATGGTACATTTCTGAATCAGACCAACCCATTCTTTCTCTTATAAACATGGCGAGAATATTACACAAACAGATTCACGCGGAAAGTATGTCTGAAGGCTGAAAGAAATGTAATAACTTCGTGTAATGTGAAAGATGAACAAAGAATACGTCCCATATATAGGTTCTAACTTTAACTTTTAACTTTTGACTTCATATTAGATTCAGTCAAGTATCTATACATAAGAGTTTATAGAGTTTATCGTTACCGTTTCAGCTATCAAAAGTCCACTGCTGAACATGGATTGCATTATTATATTTGCCATAGATTGCTCATTATATTGGCAGGCGGGTTGGTAACCTCAGTTCCTTTATTCTTTACTAGTAATTAGGACAACGCTACTGCCCATATCCTGGTTTATATGCCTCTGTCGTCTGTTTTACGTACGATACCTACGGGACGCTAAAGGTGATGATGTAAAGGTGATCCTATATAAAAGTGATGCGATTTTATTATACCATCGCCAACTGTCAACTGTCTGCTGGCTCAAGTTGCAGTCAAAATCTCCCAAGGTGACAATATGACGCATGAACATATTGTGAAGCACTGTGCTATGAAGGATAATAATTATACATTGTAACTTCAGGCTCAGAAGGGCTATAACCCAGAGCCGTAAAGCCAGTTATAAAAAAAAGATAAAGTGAGATAACAATAATATTTCTATTTCCTTTCTACACCTAATCCGCAGTCGGTCGCTAATAGGGGATTTTGAATGACGTAACATATGACGCAGGCCGCTCAGGTTCTACTGGTAATATTATAAGCGCTAGGCCACAGGATGCATTGCGGTGATGACGTAATCCGCACACCCCCACAGCAATCATTTCGCCTTTCGGTTTCAATACGGCATCGCATCGGCGCGGCATTAGATTTAACACGCTCGAGGCAACACAAGCCCTTAGACCGTTTCTTGACTAGTCAATACTTTAGCGATGCCACGTCCGTGCGATTTGTTACGCAAAGGCGTAGAGGCTGCTCTTCCCGCAGCGCCGGAGACGTTGCAGTCTCAAAATAGATACAGAAATCCCTCTGAATTAGTCCTCCTACACCTCTTCTCTTTCCCCCCCTCCCCCCTCAATGCGACGAATGTCAATGGAAATTCGTAATAAAGTAGGCTCAAAAGGGCTAGAACCCAGAGCCGTAAAGCCAATTTTAAAAAAAATTGTTAAAATAAGTGATTTTTATTAATTTATTTCTCAAAAAGTACGTATTTCCGCATATTGAAACTTTGTGTGTGTGCTTATAAAAATGTAACGTATCAGCACCAAACTCGATGGAAGGTAATGGAAAGCTAAGCCGGTACATTCCTTTTGTCGACATTCGGCGTAGCATGTGACACGTTTTTCATCATCTACGCTGCTGCTTTAATGTGTCAGCGTAAATGTGTCGGCTCGGCCCGGGAAGAACCACGCTCTCATAGAATACCAGCGTAAAATAGCAGTTTAATGCTGCTGGGTTTCGTATGATGAGTGTAGAGAACCGGAGACCCTTCTTACTGGAAACGAGGTATTCCATCTAATTCCTCAGGAGTGAAAACGCATCTGTATTTTGATTCTGAATTAAGGATTGATGTAGATGTCTGTGGGCCACGGAATCCACTTACCATCAAGTGGTCTGTGTGCTCGTAAAATAAAAAATATTTGGAATATCCAAAAGTGCCCGCCTCATGACCACCTCATTTAATTTTCATGAAAAAAAAAATTACCACAATAAATCGATTACACAAATTATAAAATCGATACAGGCTGTATAGTAAATTTGTCGTTTATCTAGTAAGGACTAAAAAATTCAAATCAAATGGAAATTACAGGAGGTACATTTTATACAAAAACATTTTATTATCAAACTATGCGTACCAGTTGACGAATTCTGAAGCTAATAAAAAAAATCCGGTCTCTATACGTCAACTTTTTTGAGAGTTATCGTGACCACATACAAAATCAGCTTATAGACCTACGGACGTCCATGTAAATTTTTTATCAAACCATTTTTTTTTCGAAGTAGCAATATAATATGATTTTGAAGATGGATTAATTAGAGTGTTTCTTAATATACGGCTATTCATCTTATCGCATAAGTGCGATGTAGTTATGACAGAGGCATTTTAAGACCACAGCCTACTCCTTTTTAAAAGGCCGGCAACGCATCTGCGATTACCCTGGTGTTGCAGTTGTTCATGGGCGGCGGTAGACACTTACATCAGGTGAGCCACATGCTCGTTTGCCCCCTCTCCTATTAAAAAAAAAAAAAGGTATGACCTTGACGTGTCGGGAGTAAAGTACTAATTCAAACGCTTTGCGTTATGTGGCGTGCAATAGTCGACATTATTCAATTTAGCTATTTTGAATATTTGTTACATTTTTTACATGTATATTTAATCAAGGGCTTGCATACTTATACAAAAATCATTACGGATACTTATCAATTACTACAAGATAATATTTTAATAGATATTGTAAAATAAAAATGACAATGCGACACAGATTTGAACGCATCGCATAGCTGACTTGTCGCGACAAATTCTAAAGAAGTCGTTTTTGATTAGTCCTGACATTGGGTTTAGATCCTAAAATGTATGTTGGATCGCCCTTTTTATAGAAAAAAGGTTAGAAGCACTCAGTCGACCTGGTGGTAATGGATGCTATTGCCCATAGTCACGTACATTTATCCTCGATTAAAAATCAAAATACAAATGTGTTATCATCCTTCAGGGCAAGAGTACAATGCCTCGTTGTCAGTATAAAGAATCTCCGATTCTCTACACCCACCATAAGAAACACAGAAACATTAAACTGCGATTCAACGCTGATATTCTGTGAGAACGTGGTCCTGCCAGGTAAATCAATTTAGTCAACTTTGAAGTGTGTATTTATTGTGTTGCGATTTGAGTATCGTGAGAACAAATTTTTTTGTAAGTAGCTAATGTTATTCATAATATATAGTAATATTATTTTCGTTATAGTTTTGCTACTATGAACTTGTACAATATTTAGATTAGTCCATGTGCCTAGCCAAACAAATCGTTGCAAAAATCGTTCTGGATTTAAAAAAATATTTCTGCAAAAATTTTTCTTTTACTGGGAGAAAATATCATGAACTATTGTTATATTACAACAAAAGATATAGACAGTGCTTTAAATAAATCTAAATAACAAAATTATAAGACGATGCCTAGTGTAACCGTGATACGGTGGCGGGACGCCCCGAATTCTGAATTCATAATGGTGGCGAAATATAAATTAAGAAATGAACATAGAAGTCATGGAAACGCCTAAAAATATTTTTAGTCTAATGAGTTGGTATTTAAATTTATATATATATATATATATATATATGTGTGTGTGTGTGTGTGTGTGTGTGTGTGTGTGTGTGTGTGTGTGTATATTAACTATTTAGGTTTTTAAATCTTTTTCAGATTTGTTAAAAATGAAAGTGCAATCTCCAATTGACGCCTTTATCTTACATGATAGCGCCGCTTCTTTCTCAGAAGATTATTTTTACAGCTAACCAAAGAATAGACCAGACCAGACCCAGACTCTTCCAGGCCGAGGCGGGAAGAATTGCGCAGGGTTTGCGTTGTATGCCGTAAACCCAAGTTTACTGCCCTGGTTGAAACATGACTCTGTGTCCGTTTGCTTGTTTTGCGCAACATCACGCCACAAAATAATAATTTTAAGCTGCTTAACCAACTTCTAAAAAAGGAGGAGGTTCTCAATTTTATTATTATTATTGTTATTATACAACTAATCCAACTTTTCCATAGTTTCATTTTCGCCAAGTCGACCCACAAAAATCATTTTAAAAAAATTAAGAAATATTTTTGCTATTAACAAAATAAAGACATAAAATTGTAAAAAATAAAAACATCGATGAATTTAACATAATATTATATATACCTTTACAAATAAATTTAAATGTTCGACGAAAGACGAGTCTATACATTTTTTGTCCTTTATTCTCAGTTTGGTTCGAAATTTGGTCAATGTTTTTAATTGATTTTAATAACTCTAGCATATCATTAGAAATATGTGTTTATGGTCATTTGTTCCATATTCAGTATAGTATTTGACCAAACAACTCTTTTATAAAATTATCAAACAGTTTATTTTTTACAGCCTTATCTTTAGTAGTAGTATTTTTTGTGGATCTTTTTTTGTTTCATAAGATTCTATAAGATCTGACACACTTGAAACACACGATGTATTATAAGAAACTCGTTAACAAGTTAAGCGTAATAGGGGACCACAAAAAATATTATAAGTGGAAATTAAGTTCAAAAAGGGCTTTGAACTCAAAGCTGTTGCAAAGATATTATTTTGCTTTCACTACTTCGTTTTCAAATCCATTTCTTTTACAAATTTTATGAGTAGAGGGTGATTTTACCTATTTATATTAATAAAATAACTAATATATAATATCATAAGGCCTTTTATCATGCTATTAATGATTCATATTAATATTTAAATGCATTTTTCTACAATTATGTGTACACATTTACACATTTGTGTGATCAGACCGTTTAAAATATTTCCACTTGCTATAAGAATTAGTTAATTTTATATACATAAAAAGCAAATTTCATGTACATTCTGAATATATGATTATTTATTAGTGCTCATAAATGATTTTACGTCAAAATCAGCATTTAAACGCTGACCGTCAACTTACTTTCATACGCTATATTTGGGCTTGGCGCTTGTCGATTTTATGACATTTGACGTTTGGGCGCTCGAGAGGTTAATCAATCAAATAACAGACCAAGATGGTTGCGTTAACATTCCGACACCGCAATAGATCTCCGTCTTTTACTACGTAGTACAGGTTCTCCGGTTCTCTACACTCACCATACAAAACACAGCTGGTTTAAGCTACTATATCACTCTTATTCCATGGGGACGTGGTCTTGGCCCAGTCAATCAATCAATTAATCAGCCAACAGTCCAATATGGTCGTGTTGTCACTCCGGCACCGCAATACGTCTACGTGTTTTGCGACGTAGCACAGGGACTCCGGTTATCTACAATCACCATAAGAATCACAGCAACATTAAGCTGCTATTTAACGCTGGTATTCTGTGAGAACGTGGTCCCGCCTCGATCAATCAATCAACCAAAACAGTACAAGATAGTTGCGTTGTCAATCCGGCATCGCAATAAATCTCCTTATATTTGCGACGTTACACAGAATACCGCGCTGTTTGTCAAGTCACTGATATTTTGTATTATGTCCTTACATATGAAATTG
This sequence comes from Parnassius glacialis, assembly GCA_033319125.1. Classification (NCBI taxonomy): domain Eukaryota; kingdom Metazoa; phylum Arthropoda; class Insecta; order Lepidoptera; family Papilionidae; genus Parnassius; species Parnassius glacialis. The sequence continues at coordinate 49,972,079 of JAVANC010000017.1, forward strand.
GCGTTTTGTACGGGAGGAATATAAAGTTTTTTTTTTGTTAAATATATTTAATTAATCAAAGTATGCACCGTTGTTATCTTTGCACTTTTGCCATCTCATAAGTAGTTCATTGATCCCTTTACTAAAAAAAAACCATGGGGGCGAGAATCAATAAATTCTTTGAAGATGGTTTGGACTGCCGCATCGGAGATGAAATTTTTCCTTGTAAGAAGTTGTCCAAATTTCGGAAAAAATGGTAATCTATTGGAGCAAGATCCGGGCAGTACGGTGGATGTCGTAGACATTCCAATCGTAGCTCATCTAACTTAGTGGTTGTTTGTTGTGCAGTGTGTGGTCTTGCGTTGTCGTGAAGCAGCAGAGGCCTGGAGCGATTGACCAATCTCGGTTGTTTAGCAGCTAGTTCTTCCTTCATGGTTTGCAGTTGCTGACAATAGATATCTGCCGTAATCGTTTGTACAGATTTTAGAAAGCTGCAGTGAACGACACCGGCGTTACTCCACCAAACACTAACAAATAACTTTTTCTTAGTCAATTTTCGCTTAGGGCAAGATTTGGCTGGGTCTCCAGGGTTCAGCCATTGCGAAGAGTACTTCCGATTATCGTACAGTATCCACTTTGCACACAAGTAATGATTCGATTAAAATCCCTTCATTATTGTGTCGGTTGAGCAAAGTAACACAGCAGTGGACGCGTGTTTGCAAGTTCGATTTACTCAATTCATGAGGTACCAATCGTTCAAGTTTTTTTTTTATTTTCCCGATTTGTTTCAAGTGGATTAATACAATTTTATCACTTACCCCGAAGCCTGCAGCTATCTCTGAAGTACTTTGTGATGGATCCGCTTCCACAATAGCCTTTAATTCAACGGTCTCCAGCCGTTGGTTCTGAAGGTCGAAATTTCCAGAACGAAAACGTTTAAACCAAAAACGTATCGTGCTTTCTTTTGCGACACCAGCGCCGTACACATCATTAATCCTTCGAGCTCTTTCTGCAGCACTGGTGCCATGGTAGAACTCGTACTCGTAAATATACCGATATTTCATGTTTTCCACTGTGCGGTAATAAGCGACGCCAAAGAAAAAAATAATGAGGAAAAAACAAATAAATGACTGTTTTCAAAACTCAAATGTACCGGTTAAATGAATTTATAAATTTGAATTTGGAATTCTTAACCAAAGAGGAGATATTTAAGATTAAATTGGTCAGTACGACAAAAGGCTAATTTCATATGTAAGGTTCTAATATTTAAGACGCCGCAAACGTACTGCTCGGGCGCCGCATCGCCACTGCCATAATTTTTTTCTTAATTTACTTCTTTATTCTTAAAACTTACAACTATCACTACAGGAGTAATGTTTTGCGACATTAATAGAATAAGGTAATGCACTGTGCGGCTTCGCTTTTACCGACTCTCCGAATTTGGAATATAAAGGATCAAAAGGAAAGGAAATAAAGAAATTTTACTAAATATCACCTATTATGTGTTGTGAATTTAACACATGAAAAGAATTGGTCTACAATGGATCTAATTTTTTACGTGAGACCATTTACAACTTTCGAATTTCTTTTTACGAGGATTAGAAATAGAAAGTCTAAAGGTCGCTTCTAAAAGCAGCCTCTTGTAGCGTACATTGAGTTTGAACATTTAAGGGCAATGTCAAATGTCAAATGTTGACTTCGTTCGTCATGGCCCTTTCAAAATAAAGTTTTATATTTCTACTATTTTCTCGCTAAAAAGGAAAGTGAAAGGAAAGTTTCCATTCATATCAAATTGAAATTATTAGAACCATTTGCAAATCACAAATCAATAAACGTTTGCCACAAACAGTATATAGTCACCGTGGACATAAAACTACGATTACGTACTTTACTTTTTTATTGACAGAGTTAATCATTTATTTTTATCATATTAACTTGTTTCATCGTCATAAATGTAATAGTTTTTTAGATAATCTTTCCCTAAAAATATTAAACTGGATCGGAAACGTGTGATATAGTTGTCTTCTGATTATTAAAATCATGCTGTAAAGTGTTATAATATATACCCTCAACGGTATATTTTAAGTGTTTTAAATGAATCCTAGAGTGATAATGAACCACTATAATTTTTATATAAATTTTATAAAACCGAATAGTGCCATAAAAATTACTTTTAATCTATTGTATTAAATTTTCGCGTGAAAACGCTAACCACCATGCTGTTCAACTCGTGACCTCACTGCCCTAGAATTTTGCCGATTTTGCAAAGGAAACTTTGGATGTTTAATAATGAGTTATCATCTATATCATTGTTGTGTTGTGTATGAATGCCAAAATACGAGCATATTAACGCCGGTAAAATTAGGTATTCAAGTGCCAACTGATTTAAATATGAGAAATACTTGGTTAAAACTGGCAAGAAGAGACCCGAAGGCCTTGTCTACAAAATCTAAAATATACTTCTGTGAAGATTACTTTGGTATAAGTATGACTTATATTTAACTATCGTTTATACAAAACAACACATCATGACATGATAGGTGCATGACCTATTGCAAGTCAAATTTTGCACTAAATTAGGTTAAATGCTCGTCTGTCCTGCCCTTTGTGGGCCATTTTGACAGCCCTTGCAAATATAGTGCACTGTTTTACTTAATTCGTGTTTTCTTTTAATATATGGGAGTAATGACATGGTTTGTACAAAAAAAATATAACAAAAAGTTTTTCTCACCTTAGCTTATATTATAATATCTATAACATTACTGCTAAAATCGAAGTAATAAACTCTCTTTGATTTCAAATGTCATAAAGATTATTGCATGTTATAGCTGCAAAATGACATGGAAAATTACACACAATATAAGGTTATGGATTCTGTTAAACGAATTCGAAATAATAGAATAAATATTAGTACTTTCTGGTTTTACGAATGCGTCTTCCATGATGCCTCTTCAATAAAATTCGGAACAAAACTCAACAATCGTAATGGTAACTTGAAAATTTTCGAAATAAAACAGCACATTAGCTAGTTCTCTTAACCAGTGACATCACGACAGTATCTAATATAGTGGACAGCATTTTGCAGATTTGAGGCACAGATAAAAAAGTCTTAAAATTGAAACATAAAATTTATAACGCATTTTTATAAATAGAAATATACATTTTTTGTTTTTTTTATACATGGTGTAAAATACCCTATATGTCCACAAGCTAGTCTAGCTAGGCTAGTCTAAGTCTTGTGAGTGACCAAACTGTGATAAGTAGATTGCACGAAGCCAACCTTCATGCTCGTAAACCACTTCGGTTTTCAGCTCTAAGAAGAGAAAATCCTGGACTAAGACTGCAATGGGCTAAAGAACATGCGAACTGGGAACCTCATCAATGGTCGTTGGTGATTTTCACCGATATCTCCCGATTTGGTTTTCATCCTGATTCGAGGAAAGTACGTATTTAGAGAGTTCTTGGACGTACAAACCAGCTTCAATACCGTCATCATCAAGTTTATCCATACCAAGGTACTGTAGGCAGGAATTCGTTTCAGTGGAAGAACGGTATACAGGGCACTATGACGGCTGAAAAATACCATAATCACCTGCTATAACCAATAGGCTTGCTACAGCAAACACAAATGTGTCAGAATATCCTGCTTATGCACAACAATTCCCGTTCACATACGGGTATTAATAGTACGATCATGATGTCACCACCTTAGAATAGTCAGTGCGATCCCCAGATTTAAATCCCATCGAAAATGCTTGGGATGTGCTCCAAAGAAGAGCTCTGAAGGGTTTTCCTGAAAATCTGGTTACAAAAGAAAAAGAACAACTTTTTATGCATCTCAGTAGGAACTGAGACGATGTTCCTCAACAGGATATTGATAACCTCAATCTGAGTATGCCCAACCGATGCAGATGCGTTGTTAATGTCATGGTTGCTTTTACTGATTATTAACTCTTTAATAATAGCCACCGTCAAAAGGTTTTTACTGTACTTTATTTTAAATTTAAAAATTATACTTTCATAATGTACAGTTTTCAAACTTGCATTTTTTGTCCTCTGTATAAAAATCTTAAATCTCATTTCAAGTCAATGTTTATATAAAAATGGTAGATTATTAAATAAAGTTTTTTTGGCTATATATACATATTTTAAGAAAATATTTGACATACTCTTTGGAATTCATGAGTTTTTAAAATATTCCTATACCGTGTTGATGTGTTTACCAGCGATCCGACCAGGTATCGCACTAGTGATTTCTGGATCTCGACAACACCCCACCTACCGGGTCCAATCGTGAATCTAAACTATTCAGGGACCTACTTAAACACACACAAAAAAAATATCAAAATCAATCTAGCCGTTTAAGAGTTTATCGACAAACTCGCGTACAGAATTTACGGGATAAGGGTGACAAACGAGCACACAGTCCATCTGATGGTAAGTGGTTCTTGCGGCCCATAGACATCTACATCTATCCTCTATTACAAATCAAAATGTAGATGCGTTGTCACCCGTGAGGACTAAGATGGAATGCCTCATTTCCAGTAAAAAGGGCCTCCGGCCACCTGCACTCACCAAGCAAAACGCAGAGGTAAACCTCTACTTCACGCTGGTTTTCTGTGAGGTCGTGGTACCACCCCGGTTCGAGCCGGCCCATCCGTACGACAGTAAAAGTTGCCGCGTGGCTCTACCACTGTAAATCTTGCATATGTCCCACTGTGTCACTCATTATTATTATACGTTAAAAGCTTTTAAAAAGAAACTACTTCTTCCTGATACGACCCAACTAAATATTGGATATTGTTTCCAAGTGGCAACACTTTTCTTTGGAACGCAGAAAAAAAATGTTTACAATTAAACTTGTCTAATTACAAAGTTATAATTCAGATTTCGAAAATTCGACCGTATTTCTCGGAATTTCTATTGTTTCTATGCGTCATTAGAGAACACATATTGACAAATTCGAAATTAAATTCCAAAGTTTCGGTATTATTAAAACTTCCATTATTTCGAAAAATAAATGTTGCAATTTTTGCTTTTACTAAAATTTCTATTTTCAATTTTATTAAAAGTGAATAATGATGCAACAGCTAAACTAAAATGGTTTAGCTGTTGCGTCATAGTTCTATGCTTACTGTCATATCTTGTATTACTGCGGGATTCTACAGCTGGATTGGAAACCATGTTGATTTCTTAAAATGTATCATTTTACTAAATCAATAATGTTTCAATTTATTTGGCAATCTATAACCTTAGGGCCTCGCTAGTCGTCACGCCAACGAGACTAATACTTTGACACTCGTTCTTATTGATTTACTAAATGGAGATTATTTTGAAAGGGCAGGGTTTTGAATGTATAATATTTCCAAATCAATTGATTAATATTTCCATCCAACAACCAAATCAATTGAATGTTATTTGATAATTTAAACATTTGAAATTGTGTTTTTCAAAAACAATTTAAGGTATGTCCACATCCATTCCCACTCAAGAACCACTTTTCCCCATCTGTTTTCGGTTCTTTGAGCTATATAGCCGGCCCACTGCCACTCCACTAGATGGAGTGACGACCTGGTAAGACATGCAGGAAGTCGATGGATGCAGGTGGCTCAGGATCGTGTTTTGTGGCATTCCTTGGGGGAGGCCTATGTTCAGCAGTGGACTTGTGAAGGGCTGTAATGATAATGATGATGATGATGACTGCCACGTTAGCTTCATTGAGTTATGTCAATTACTCTGGTTCCTTACGGATATTATGGTTACAGTGTCTACCACGCGGAGAAACTCCGAACATAGCCATTCTCCATTCCAGTAGCCTCTTATTAGTGAGCGGTGTACAGGGCGGCTCCTTTTAATTGAAGCGACGGCCTGTTAAGACATGCAAAAAGTCTATGTTTAGCTGTGGACTTCTAAGGGCTGTTATGATGATGATGAAGATGATGATATCTATTTCTATTCCCACATCAAATAAGATGAAGAACAATTTTACTGCAATATTGCGGCTCGGTAGCGCTGTAGCTACGCGTTTGGTTGCAATAATGTGGGTCGCGGTTTCAAATCACGCTACGAGTAGCAACACATAGGTAGACCGTACAAATAATTATTCAGTATACCACCATAATACAGAATACCACGTTTACAATTACAATTACCACCTTTTTACACGTAGTAGAGCCATGCTGCGGCTATATTAGTAGTATAGTTGTAGCACGAATTGGTTGGTTCGACCGGGGAAGGACCACGCTCTCACAGAATACCAGCGTAAAATAGCAGCTTAACACTGCTGTGTTTCATATGGTGAGTGTAGAGAACCGGAATTCCTTTTTATTGGAAAAGAGGCATTCCATCTTAATCCTCACGGGTGACAACGCATCTGCATTATTTATTTTGCATTATACATTTATTGAGGATAGATGTAGATGTCTATGGATCACATCATCCACTTACCATCAGGTGGACTGTGTGTTCGTTTGTCACCCTATCCTATAAAAAAACAACTACGCTAAACTCATGGTTGGGAACAGCAGTTTTTTAATTTTTTAGTTGTTATTAAAAAGACGCTGCTGTCTTTCTCATGGTTTTTTGCCCTCTGTGGCATCTTACAACAAACGCTGGACGACATGGGGCGGTGGAAATTTTTACACCGACACTACACGGTCACAGTCGGTACATAGCTCGCTTATAGGTCATGAAAGTATATTATAAAAATACATTTTAGACTTTATTATTTGGGGCAAAAGCAAAGTTTTGGGCCATTATTCTCGCGAGCATATTACATGTCCTTTTATATATTCTATCTCATGAAAGGACGCGATAAATATGACTGCGACAGGGGTGGGCTTAGTATCGTTGCTATATATAGATGGTTTTAACTAAGGATCCAACTTAAATTAGAAATTTTACAATTTGCGAATCGCATTATTCATATACAGGGTTATTTTTCAAAGAGTATCTATACTTTATCTTTAAGTTTAAATATGTAAATAATGGTATACCGTTATTGCAGTTTATAAAAAACGAGTAAATAAGACTCATCATTTTATTTGAAACTAGTTAATACCCGTGACTTACACACATCACTGAACACTTAGTGCTTATAAGAAACATTAGTTCTTAAAACTTTTAATAACATTATTAAAATGAAGATATCGCAATAATTTTCTTTTAGATAAGGTCCAAGTGCTTAAGAAATAAAACTTAGAAAACCTAATTGAAAACTATCCAGTAGTTTTTCCGTGATGCGTGCACAACTGCAATCCTCTATCATTTATATAGATTATCCTAAATTAAACCACTACGCGTACGCGCGCTCGTTTGTATGCAATTCAATTCACAACGTTTTTGCCGACCGAACGAACTTTTCGAATGTGTGCGTGCTTAGTAAAATATTAGACGTTACATATTTATGAATGATAACCAGTTAAAATAATATATAACCAGGAATTCTGATTTTAAAAGACAAAGAGGACTTCTTTGTAAACCATCTTTGTAAACCAAAATCGTTAAGCACTCATAATCATCATTGTTATTACAACGCTTCATATGTCCACAGCTAAACACAGGCCTCCACCAAGGAATGCTACAAAACATGCTTCTGAGTCACCTGCATTAAACGACTTCCCGCTTGGTCAGACATGCAGGAAGTTATCACATCCACTAGTGGGGGCCTTATTGGTTCGTTTACCGCTACGAGACTCACTCTCGGGTAGTTTTCTTTGCCATCTCATGTCACATCTTCAAGGTATATTTTTATAGAATACGTGTGAGAAACGGGCACACAGTTCACCTAATAGTGAGTGGATACTGTGGTCCATAGACATCTACATCCGTTCCGGTTAAAAATCAAAACACGTTTTCACTCCTAAGGACTAAAATGTTATGCCTCTTTTCCAGTAAAAGGGTCGCGGATACACCCGCTATTCGAAACACAGCAGCTGTGTTTTGCTTTGTTATTTATTTTGCTTAAGCTACTCGTACTATTTTACACTGGTATTCTCGGAGAGCATAGTCCTTTCCCGGTCGAGCCACTCCATTGGTGTTACAACCATAGAATAGCTGTGGCGTGACTCTACCACGTAGAAAATATGCCCAGCGTATCGCCACTTCAACTTACGAGAAACCAACTACATTATTCAATATTAAAATGTTGAAATAACAAAGTTTTAAAAAAAAATTCTCCGGCATTCGCAACTCAAAAGCATTGATTTTAGCAGTTTTTATATAACAACCCAACTTCGTTACGCAAACGAAGGAAGTTTTCAATTTGGAAATCAACGGGCCATGTTTTAGCGGTGTTTAAATTTGTTTTGCGTGCCGCGTTATTATTTGTAGAGTATTCATTTCGAATGACATAGACGAAGGACTCAAAAAGACTAGTTCGTATTTTTAATCTCTTTAAACGTTACGAATCCCTCTAGTAGTATTGGCCGTGAAAGGATAATAGGAGATCTCCCGCCGGGCAAGGCTCCAACGGCCTTGTGTTAGCGGAGAGCAATCGCAGAGTTTATTTCTCTAAAATCTAGTCTATTTCTCTAAGTATACATAGGCGATACACAGGTTGTTTAATCGACTGTGGTTTGAGTTTCGTTTGTCCTCGTGTAGAAGTGAGACTATTGTTGGAGGTAGTGGTATTGGGTGTATAATGGTGTTAGATACAATGGTTTATTATTCAGGAGTGGCAGTGACAGTGCAACGGCTGCCTTGTTGGTCTGGAGGTCGTCAACGCAGTTGCTGATAATTAGGTTCGAATCCCGGGTTGGGCCGAAATCAGTTATTTGGTTTTTCTGTCATGAAATTCTGAGTAGTAGCCCGGAGTCAGGAAGTGGATGGAGCTTCACCCCGTGCCTCGGAAAGCACGTTAAGCCGTTGGTCCTGCATCTGATCTCTCGCCGGTCATGTAGTACTCGTATGACCGTCTCATCAGACTATGAAAGTGGGGGAATAGAGAGTGCAGTCGTGCTTGCACATACTCGGGCGTTATAATCCTGCCCTGCGCAGATAGCTAGTTTCCGTTGAGACGGAACTCGGTCGATATTTATACTCGGAGGATATTATTATCACATGGTACGTTCTTGGATCAAGGAAACCCATTCAAAAATTAAATTTGGCAAAAATTACCTTGCGTACACCCGCTCGATAAAATAAAATGATGTGTACCTAGTTTGAAGAGCGGTCAGCCAGCGGTCGCAGAGTCTACATCACCTGAAGATGCCTCGTGTAGACGAGGTTTCGCCTCAATACTATATACACGTGTTTACGTGTCGTATTATTGCCAGTGGTGTGCCTTTCCTAGTGTAGTGGTGTTGGGAGTACTGGTGCTGGGATTAGTGGTGACGGGGATAGTGCACGCAATTCAGGGAGGGCGGGAGGTGCTCTTCAAACTAGGTAAGACACATCATTTTATTTTATCGAGCGGATATATGTACTCGAAGTAATTTTTACCAACTATAATATAATGGATTTCTGCAAAGTAACGCCTGATTCTATTAAAACCCATTCTTGTTCTTATAAACATGGCCAGAATATGACACAAACAGATTCAAACGAAAGTATGAAAGCTGAAGGCTGAAAGTAATGCACTAACATAGTGTAATAAAGAGTTTTAACTTACAAGGTGTAATAAAAGGCAGATATAGTGACTTAGTAGGTATATAAACTTGTTTTACGACATCGCGAACGGGCTGTTTGAGACGCGTCATTTCTCAGGCGCGATAATTAGAGCAGCTTGACGTCGGCAGTAATGGAGGTAATAACGTCGGTATAGATCGTTCATACACATATGAAATTAAAAAGGAAAGTAACATTTATAGATTTGTAGTATTTTTATACTTAAATTGTGAGTTGTGGCTTTTTTTTAAGTAAAAACTTCTTTATACACGTTGTGATTTGACTCGATGAAACGAAAAGCGGCACTAAAAAGAGACAAACGTAATAGCCTGCGAGAGAATGAGATAGAATCAACTCCTTGAATCCAACTTCTTGACACCGAGACTGAGAATTTCTTGACAGAAATCCCAATAACTGATTTTGGCCCGACCCGGGATCCGAAACTCATTTTCAGCAACCGCTTTTAGATACTAGGTGGCAGAACTTCTTTTCTGAGTGGGAGTCCGTCTGGGTAGAAACTATCCTCTTACCTATTTATACCTCCTTTCTTTGTTCGAAGTTGGCTGCAGGTGTTTAAGTATTGCAGTAGCCACTCACGTCAGGTGTAAGTTCATTTTTATTCAATATACATTAAACTATAATACCTAGTCAGGTCATAAATTCTGTCACATGTTTAATATAAAATAATTGAAACAAGTTTATTCATTGTGTAACCATTTATATACCAAAATGAACTTAACTAAACATAGATTCTTATGACACTAAAGTTTATTCAAAATGACCTCCGTGAATTTGAATACAGGCCTTCAATATACGCGGCCAGTCGTCTATCGCAGCACGAACGAGGTCCATGTCAATATCGGCGGCTGCCTTAATCAAGGATGTCTTGAGTGACTCCAAAATGGGATGAAGCTTTGAGCACGCCTTTTCCTCCAAGTGTTGCCATATCTTGTAATCTAACGGATTCAAATCTAGACTGGAGGAGGGCCAGTCTTCGTGCCGGATGAAGTCGATTTCACGCGCCGCCAGCCAGTCTTGTGTGCTCTTCGCTCTATGAGCTGGCGCCGAATCTTGTTAAAATACCCAGTGCCTGTTATTGACCATGGTATGAGAAACAGGTTCCACAAGGTTCGTCAGGACTGTATTTTGATACACAACTGCATTCGTTTTTAGAAGAAGAAACTCCCAAACATACCATGAGCGAGGGTGGAAAATGACCTCGTTGGACACGCGGCATACGGTTGCTCGCTTCTTCACTACTGTGTGCGTACACCTTATCATTTTGTTTGTTGTAGCTCTCTTCTACGGTAAAAATTTTTTACTTACTTACTTACTTACTTATCGTCACGCACAATCCCTGACGGGGTAGCCAGAGAGAACAGATCGCCAAGTGTCACGATCCTTACATACCTCTTTCGCTTCTTTCAGATTCATTATCTTCTTCATACATGCACGTCTAGGTATCCGAGTACTCTTGACCCTCCCCTCTTCGAGCAGTTTGCTCACATGGTCTTCGAAAGTTAGTCTCGGCCTACCTCGACACCTTTTAATATTAACTTTCGCGCTATATATTTTCTTCACCATTCGGTCTTCACTCATTCTCTCAACGTGCCCAAACCATCGAAGAACGCCCTTATCAATTTTTGTGATAAGGTCATCTTTCAAACCTGCCATATTGCGAATCTCTTCGTTTCGCTTCCGGTCGGCCATGGTAACGCCGCACATTTTACGAAGAGATCGCATCTCCACTGCATTCAACTTGCTTTTATGCTTCTTCTGGCATACCCAGGTTTCGCTGCCATATAACAAAGTCGGTACCAACACTGCGTTATGTATTGCAAGGCGTGCACTCTTCACTACGCCTTGCCTTTTGACTAACGCAGTCAGGGCACCATTGACTTTGTTCCCGGCAGCGACACGCCTGTCCACATCTACATCACATCTTCCATCCCGGCTAAAAGCACTCCCCAAGTATACAATTTCATTTACCTGTTCTAGACATTCCTGATTTACCCATATTTCACACTTCGTTCTCTCTTCGTCCCTTTCAAATACCAGAACCTTAGTTTTATTAGCATTCAAGCGGAGACCTTTAATTTCACATTCCTCTTTCATACACGTGACTAATGCCTGCAGTTCTGCCTCTGATGGTGCAATAAGCACTGCATCATCAGCATACAGCAGACAATTTACTTTAATGTCACCCAATTTCACACCCAAACAGCTATCTTTCAGCTTCTGTAAACAGCTGTCGAGATACAGTATGAACAGCCAGGAAGACATGACACAACCCTGTTTTACGCCCGTTTGGACGCTAAACATGGGTGACAGGTCATGCCCTACCCGCACACAGGCTTTACAGTCACAGTAAAGTGACTGCACAGCCCTTAGCAATCGACCATCCACACCATACCCCGGCAACAGTTCCCACATTTTCTTCCTTACAACCTTATCAAATGCTTTCTCAAGATCCACAAAAGCACAGAAAATCCTCTGGTTAGCAGCCAGAAGCTTTTCCGTGATCATGCGGAGAGAAAACATTTGATCTGTGCATCCTCTTTCAGGTCTAAATCCGCATTGTGCCTCCCATAGAAATCTTTCCGATTTCTCTTGCATCCTACGTGTCAAAACCTTCGAGTAAACTTTACTTGCTAAACTGGTCAAGCTGATCGCCCGATAGCACCCGCAGTCAAAATGTGAACCTTTACCTTTATATAAAGGCACAATGACTGCGGATCGCCAATCATCCGGGACATCCCCCATCCGCCAGCACAAATTGCACAGCAGATGAAAGCTGTCCCAGACGCGAGGCCCACCATACTTGACCATTTCAGCAGTAACTCTGTCTAGTCCCGCAGCCTTACCACATTTCAAACTTCGAATCGCACGTTCAATCTCTTTCATACTGATGACCTCAGTGTCATCGAGGTCCGGGTCTGGCGTACCAGTCTCGGCGTCATCCCCGGATCTCTCACTAAGATCATTACACGCATACATTTCTCTATAAAATTCGCTCCATCGCTGCATGACGTCCGATTTGTCTGAGAGGACGTCATTAGTTCTCGAAAGCACTTTGTTCATTCTTAAGGCCGTCGCACCACTTCGGGTCCTTCCAACCTCTTTCCAGAAGAGTTTGGAGTTCTCCTTAAAGTTGGGCGACAACCTTTCGTCCGCTTCCATTCTACACCTTTCACGCACTTCCTCAATCAATGCTTTCGTGTGAACTTTTTGCAGCTTATATCTTTCTTTCATCTTCTCTCGCATATCCTTATCATTACTAGAGGCCAAGTAGTCTAACCATGCTTTCTTCTTCTGCTTTACAGCTTCTTTCACTTCATCATTCCACCATGCATCTCTTCTTTTACTACCGCCTCTTTTAATCGTTCCACACACTTCTTCCGCTGCACTTACCATTCCATCCCTAAGGTTCTGCCATGTTCTTCCAACACATTCATTTCTGCCATCGATAGTGTCAAGCTTTTCGGCTACCCTCGCATGATATTTGCCCTAGTATCCGCTTCCTGAAGCTTCCAGCTTCGGATGCGACAGACCGACTGTGGTTCTGTTACTGCCGTCCGGTAGCGCCAACCCGCGAACAGACCCCTAAATCTAGTAATCACTAGATAGTGATCCGTTCCCAGGTCAGCACCCCTGAACACTCGCGTATCCATCACCTGTTTTCGCAGTCGGTCATCCACCAGGAACAAATCGATCATACTTCTCTCATTCTTTCTTTCTCTAGTATACATATGGATTTTCTTGTGATTAAACATAGTGTTTGTCACAAGAAGACCCTTTTCCTTGCATACCGCCAGTATAAGCTTGCCAGCATCATTAACCCTTTTATCCCCAAACTTTCCAAGCACCGACTCGTACCCTGGTCGAGCGGTACCAACCCATCCATTCAAATCACCACATACAACAATTCTTTCGTTTCCCCTAGCTAAATCTAGAACTTCTCTTACATTCTCCCAAAACTCCTCCAGCTCAGCCCTGGACGACGAGGCTACCGGCGCATAAACAGCCAAAAGGAATAACTTCGTCAGTCCTAATTTAAAGCGAACCCAGAGAAGTCTTGAGTTCACAACTTTATATTCAGTCATAACATCGACCAACCGAGACGACAGCAGCACCCCCACTCCCTGGCGGGCGCTCTCGCTCTCCGGGACTCCAGACCATAGAGCTAACGCCCCGCCAGGGAGCTCTTCAGTACCACTGCCCTTCCGTTTGGTCTCCGACATACACACGACATCTAATTCTCTTTCTTTCATTATTTCGATCAACTCATTCGTCTTATCTCTCATGCCTCCTCTAACATTCCACGTGCCAACTGTGCACTCTGTCCTCCACCTTCCGCCGTGTCGGGCTGTGCGTGACGGGTGGCGGTCCCCATCGCCGCTTTGCACGCTGCATTCCACACCAACGGGGACGAGCTGGTGTGCGTCGCCTTGGGGGGACGCCCTAACCCTCGTTGGCATGGGTGCGCAGCTAAGTAGAATTGCAGCCCTGAAAAGGGCTGGCAGGGGTCGCGACGAGCACGCTTCTTCAGTGACCCCCTAAAAATTAAAAATTTTTTCATCCGAAAAAAGAATTTCCCGATATTATTTTCCAGCGTACCGCTTCAACAAAGCGCGGCATCTCTTCAGTCTCAGGTCCATTAAACGAGCATTCAAACGATGTCCTGTTTTTCTTCGATATGTTCGAAGCCCTAAGTCTTCATTTAACACCCTTTTCACCGTGGTTCTGCTTAACCTCATCTAAAGGGCCAACAGTTTCTGCTTACGTTTGGGATTTCTTTGAATTCGCGCCTTCACAGCTTTTATCACTGCTGAAGTCCTAACAGACCGAGGGCGACCACTTCTTGACCTGTCATCTACACTAGAGTCTTCATTGTATCGTTTGATGGTACGGTAAACGAATCTTTTGGTTATATTAAAATTTTTCAGTATGTCAAAAATTTGAATTGGCGCGTAACCGCAACGATGCAACGCAATAACTGCAACACGGTCTTTTTTAAGCGTCCACTCCATATTTAAAAATGAGTAAAATTCTAAAAATTATACAGTTTTATTTTCATGAACAATTCGAAATTCGAATTCAATAAACTTTTTTGTGGCCAGCATTCTAAAAGAAAAGTTTTTACTGTGTGACAATACTTATGACCTGACTGTGTAATAATAAAAAAAACTAAAACTAGAAACTTAATTATCATATAGTCCTACTCCCCGCGGTATCGTGCCAAGAACAATGGCTGCGTTTCCCCGCTGAATAGCTATTCTTAGCCTTTGCGCGAGAAAAGAACCAGCCCTCTTATCACCAGCAACAACGACCAGCCGCGGATGGAGTTCCTTTAGGAACTTCACCGCACGTGGACCCCACGGACCTATAGTCTCTACAGCAAATGGCACAAATATGTAGTCATCTCTCAGAGGCTCATATTTGCGCCACTTACTCAGTTCAGCTGCCTCTGATGCCGCCCCGGCTCTAAACGAGGTACCCCTGAGATGAGAGGCCACCGCCGCCGTTCATTTTACACTATAATTAAAAAAATTACCACACTTTAACAGAATACCAGCGTAATTTACTGGTAATTATGTATCTAAGTTCTCAGAGTTGACAACGCACCAGCATTTTGATTCTTATGATGGATAGATATAAATGTCTTACCTTAATTTTTATAAAAACTAAACCTTAAAAAATTTTAATAAAGGGGAAATATGGTTCAAGTTAGAAAACTTACAGCCTATACATACGTCTGACTGCTGGCTCCTCTCATATCTGAGAGGGTGCTAGGGCAAGGAAGTGTCCGCCGCGCTGCCCCAATGCGTGTTGGCGAACTTCACTTTTTTTTTTATAGGATAAGGGTGACAAACGAGCACACAGTCCACCTGATGGTAAGTGGTTGCTGCGGCCCATAGACATCTACATCTATCCTCGTTTGCGAATCAGAATGCAAATTTTGATTGTTGATGCAGCGCTGTCAGTCGTGAGGACTAAGATGGAATGCCTCGGTTGAAGTAATAATTTAAAATTAAAAATTTTGTACAGCCGACTTCAATATAAGCGACTTCAAGACAGGTTATTTAAGAATAACTCAATAACCATTGGTCTGACCTTGATCAAATTCATATGGGACCACACGAGAACTATCAGCTTTCATATAAAAAAAGAATCATCGAAATCGGTTCACCCAGTACAAAGTTATGAGGTAACACACATAAAAAAAAAAAAAAAAAAAACATACACTCGAATTGAGTACCGTCTCCTTTTTGGAAGTCGGCAGAAAAAGGGTCTGCGGTCCTCTACACTCACCATACGAAACACAGCAGCATTAAGCTGCTATTTTACGCTGGTTTTCTGTGAGAGCGCGGTCCTTCCCCGGTCGAGCCGACACGTTCGTGCTACACCTAGCAGCAGCATAGCTCTACCACGTTTAAAATGTGACCACTTTGTTTTATCGATTTTTTTACATCTCCAAGTTTTTGTGATAAAATATAGCCCAGATTACTCCTGGTATTGCTCTCTTTCTGTTCGTGAAATTTCATTGCAATCGGTTCAGCCATTTCGAAGATTATATATCCCGAAAAGACAGACGACAAACAAAAGTTATATAATTTAAAATTTTGTACAACCGACTTCAATATAAATTGTTAAGAATAACTCAAAAAACTATTGGTCAGACCTTGATCAAATTTAAATGGTATCACACGAGAAACACCATCTTCCAAATAAAAAAATAATCATCGAAATCATGGAAAATTCACCCAGAAAAAGTAATGAGGTTACATAAAAAACAATCGAGTTGAGTACCTCCTTTTTAAAGTCGGTAGAAAATGGTTATTCATGTCATAATACCTTGCAAATAATATCCTGAGCCTAAAAGAAGTCAGTTATCTCAATATTACACACATACACTTTTATTTATATTATGTTTATGTATAGAAAATATGCGAGAGCTATTCTAATCTCACACGTTCACTACGTTGTTTAAACAGCTTTAAATATCCCGAGCACAGAATGAATATAAAATTAAAATCTCCTAAACGCTAAGATGAAATGTTTTCGCAGTGTTTTGTCGCAAAAGAATTTAAACATAAAAATACATTCATAAAAACGTAATTAAGCAAATTACTGACGCATAAAATAAATCACTAGCACGCAAATCAAATTTTAACGTCACGATAAAATACACATTTTTGTTTCTAAATTGATATTATACAACATTTGTTGAAAATATTACAGTAAAAATTTATTATTGAGCGCAGTTTCGGTATTTAATTTGATTTTAATTGTACAAAGTCTTAATTGTATATAACAAGCGATGGATGGATACATATATTTAGATATATAGTTGTTAGTTTTTATAACCCGCCGTTCAATTCACATCACATTGTATTGTAATGACATTGTCTGAGATCTCCTCCCTGATCAACCCCGATTTTCTGCTGCTGAACACCGAGCGAGATTAACCGTGCAGTGGCAGTGTAAGAATATCCACTCCTCATAACGTCTCGTGAATGTCGTAAGAAACAACAGAGAGAGACAAACTATGACATGGCCAGCTGCAACTATGGCAAATATCCACCTTGTGACACAATTTATTGGCAGGCCTACGTTTAGCAGTAGACGTTAACAGGTTGTGGTGAACAATGGAAGAATGAATACGGAGCGATATCGCGACTTCTTTCGCTATCTTTCGACCATCAGCGCGTAAAAATTCACTGCTAGACTTGGGACTCTCGCGTTGAACGGATTGTTTGATTCATACATCTCGCACCTTTGATTCCATTTAGAAAAGTCAGCCGAAATTTTTGTCTTAAATAGAAAAAGAAAATTCTGGACTGGAGTTTACTCCTGAAAAACGATTGTCTTAAAATATATACAATAGGCCAAAATGAAACCATATGTTTATATTGATATAATAAAATATATTACGTAAAAATATATAACTTATATTACATTATTCATTTCGCGCTATGATATGCGCGAGTATGCTGCATAGAGCAAAACCATAACAGTTTCACTTTTTGTTAACGGTACATTTTACTACTCATCTAGTTTTCATACCGTGCGCTATATATGAAACGATTCTTAAGGAGTAAAGTCCAATAAACTCCAATTAAGTCCAAAAACTCTAACAAAACTTATTAATCAAAGTCAAAGTCAAAACATTTTATTGAAGTTATACTTATTTTGGGGTGTTTGGGAAAAATATGAAAGTGAATTTTTACATTGCGCGCGCACACCGACAGCTAAAAACGACACCATGAAGTTGTTACGATCCGCACGCACACTGTCACCTAAAAGCGACAACTTCAGTGGGTAATTATCTCTCAAGTTTTTTGTTTTGTTACGATAAAGAAGTATCACTTCCTACGTGCGCACATAAGTACACACACACTTTTTTTATTTAGATTTGTTTTAAGGCTTTTATGAACGCCAAAACCTACACTGTTATTATTATCATCACAAATTACAGTATCGATTTCAGCACTACAATATTTCACTTTAAATTACGGTTATACCTTATAACGACGGTTTAATCCCATCATCAATGTAATGCTATTATAGGCAATTTGCTTACGAGATCGTCGACATCGTAACATGATGTATAATATTTATCATTCCATATAATCTTTATTGAATAATATCAGTGATGTTCTCGTATAATTTAAAACATAAAATTTACTTAGACTATTCAATTACGTAACATTTTCTTCGGCTTAATATTGAAATTCTATTACATAATATAGCGGTATATATGTATATATTTAATATTGAATTGTATAATGCAGAGCCTCGGCGGCAATGTATTTGACGGGTAATATTTATAAAAAGAAACTATTGATATCTGTGGAACCTTCATTGGTTTGAAGACTACTTTTAGGACGAAGTTCCTTATCGCACGGTATGAATTTGGCGGATTGGGACTGGGCGAGAAAAAGTGTAAGATTTTTCCGTCCCGACACTTTCTATGGTGCAAGCGAGATGGAATAATATCCATCTCCCTCACACTTTTTTACCTTGCCTCTAAATAAATATTATTTTAAATGACGCTTCAATTTAATAGACGCTAGTAATTCATTTATTTGTATTTGTTAAACAATAATATAATACGTTTATCAATAAAAATATACTACGAAAGGACCTTCCTTCTAACCGAGTGTTCCACGACACTCAAGCATGTTTTTATATGTTTTATAATGTAATTATTAATTGTAAGTTATATTCCCCTTGAAAAGAAAATAAATAAATAAATCTTTGCGCGTGGATTCAGACCAACTAAGAAAGATAGACATAGTCTGCCTACATTTTAAGTGTTGCAACAACCTGCTCAACTTCTTGACACACACGCACACATCTGTCTTCTTTCTATCTTTAAACATTAAAATTTCCCTGATGAATACGCCCACATGCCACGTTGCTGGCTGCAAATGATTTTAGATACATATGTGTACGTAAGGGCGATATGGCTTGGTTTTTGCATCAATTGAAATGTACACATCGCTCCGTCGTTCTTATTTTTTTATTGATCTGAGGTTTAGAACTAATACTTGTGCAAGCAAGGTTATAAAATCTAGCAATAAAATGATTTTAATTACTATAAGTAAAATAAAATAAGTTTTAATGGGAAAATTAATGGCGTTCACTTAACATTAAAACACTCGTAAACCGTTGTGAATATATTTTTAAACAAAAGCTGGATAATGACAAAAGTGAATAGAGCGAGCAGAAAATTCTATTTTGTAATCTTGACAAAACCAAAAATAAAGTGCAAACTTAAATAAATATTTTTCATACTTCTGACGATTTTTGATTTCGTACAGGTGATTTCTGGATCTTAACAACAGCGCCACCTAGTTGGTTCAAATGTAAACCATCTAAGGTCCCATTTAAACATACAAAAAAGTCATCAAAATCGGTCGAGTCGTTTTTTAGTTTTACAGAGACTAACGGACAGCAATTGATTTTTATATATAGAGATAGACATAATAACGTTCAAAATAAGAAATCATTATGAACAATATGACATGCTTATGTGGCAAAATAACTTTTTTCTTTCTATCTTTCTTTCTTTATTTCTTTCTTTCTATTTTCTGCCAATATTCTGTGAGAGCATGGCCCTTTTCCAGTCGAACCGACCCATTCGCGCTGCATCTTGGCGGTTGATGGTTAAAATTAAAAAAATAAAACATTTTCAAACTATAGCGATTTTGATGAAATTATTTTGTATGTTTGAGTGGGTCTCTGGATGATCTAAATGATTTAATTGGACCCAGTAGGTGGCCACGTGCGAAGCCGGGACAGATTGCTAGTTAATAATAAAGTATTAGACGTTGCCTAACGTGACAAAAAACGGTCGCACTCAGTATTTCGCGTGGCGAACCACAGCCGCTGTTTTTCAGTGTGGCCCGTTTCGTCTCTTTCGAGTGGTTCGAGCAGTAGCCCATATTAATTCATTTTAAATTTGTAACGGTAAATCAAAAACAAACAATAAACAAGTGTATACACACGAGACTAGTGTGTGCGTGTGCGTGTCCGTTTACGTGTGCGTGGGTGTGCGTGCGTGGGTACGTGTGTGTGTGTGTGTGTGTGCGTTTATGTGTACGTAAGTTCACCCTTATTCCATAAAAAAACACTTTGCAACTCTAGCTCATGTAAAACACACCGTGCAAGCTATAAAGAGGGCTATTCTCAGAGTTTTTCTGGTTTATACTGTCATGATACATTTATTCATCACTGTAAATCATAACTACTGAACACAGGCCTTCCCCGTAGATTGCCTCAATCAAAAATATTTTTTTTTGCTTTTGACATATTTACCATGCTGGGAAGGCCGGATTGCAACCGAAGATTTTCTTATTTTGCGTTGTTATGAGGGACATGCAGCTGATCTATTTCATTTCTCTCTGTCACCCTCTACGTCACCCACGGGACGACATAGCGTAAAAGAACCCATACATACTATATGTGCCGTCGAACGTAAATCACTTCAATTATCGACGGAATGCGGAAATGAAGCGCCGCAAATAACTCAAGATCGTAAAACGCCTTCACATTACTTTGAAAGAAATAACAAAATATGTTTTACTTGAACTCAGTTTATATTTATTTTTTATTTTTATTTACAGATTCTGATACACATGTTGAAAATGACATAATATTTGTTTTATGTCAACTCGAACGCAGAGAATAACTGGAAGTAATAAACAAACAAAAATATATACTTAAAAGAAAAATTTTACTTTTAGAACAGCTTCTGAAGTCGATACTAAGACTGCATTGAAGAATTAAGTGGATTTATTTTATTATTTTTACTTTTTGGAAGTTTTTATAACAAGGTCGTACTTTTCATTAAAAGTTTCATGATATTAGAACGACAATGCAAGAATATGATAGAAAACGTGGTAATTACTTTTTTATTTCATACAAAAATATGACATAACACAAAGTATATTAGGAATGTATATTTTCTATAAAGTTTATAATTAATTGACATATATTTGGATTCATACAATCAAAATATCAATAGAAAAATTATGTTATTTAATAGAAGGAAGGGGAAGAAATTTATTATAAGAACATAGAAAAATAACGTAGAGCATTATTTGAACATTGCGTAGAATTCGTAGCAGAGCGCTACGAAAATATTTCTTCGTGATATTTATCATAAGTTAGGACGTGAACACAAAAGAAGCTTGAACTTTTGTAAATAAAACAAAAATATAACGCCAGAAATATCTCAACAAAGACCTTTCCACAAGCAACAAATTTTATATTCATATTATCTTGGACGTTGGACAACTCGTTTTATTGTCTCGGCAGTATTCTACTCTGATGACGACAGTGGCCCTCAAACAGCTTTTTTTAAATGCTTCGTTCCATATACAATAATTTATTGTTCATAACAGATATCAACTGTAATATTTTTTCAGCCGACTTTAAAAAAAGGAGAAGGTTCTCAATTCGACTGCATTTTTTATGTTTCAGAACTTTTTTCTAGGTGACACGATTACGATGACTGGTGCTTCTCATGTGCTTCCGTTTAAAATTTATCAAGATCTGACCAGTAGTTTTTGAGTTATCCTTGATAATGCGAATTTAGTTGACTTCGACTACATTGTTCTCATTTTATTTAAATTTAAGTCGGCTGTAAAAATAATTTTGCCTCTTGTTTATATATAAGAGGGAGCAGACGAGCATGTGGATCATCTGATGGTAATATGGGTACTGCCACCCAAGAACAACTGTAGCACGAGGGGAAATGCAAATGCGGGAAGTATAGGCTGGCCCCTCACCAAATGGAGTGACAAGCTGGTAACATATGCTGAAAGCTACTGGATGCAGATAGCTCAGGACCGTACTGTAGTGTAGGTACTATGACGAGACAATATAACTAAAATATTAAATGATATCATCCATATATGGAGTCCACGTATCTTCATGAAATGTAAAAATAATATCTAATCAGTTCAGTAAAATGATCTCGCTGCTATAGTGCATTACCCTGCCAGCACACCGCCTGGCAGGGTCGCCACGTGATGTGAGGAACAAGGCAAGAAATTAATCTCACTGATGAAGTTTAACAAATCTCTCTCTTTATTGAATTGAAAAAGACTTATATATTATAGTAATTATGATGTAGGTACATAGTTAGGGTTCGTGTTACCTGGTTTCAGGTAGAGACACACGAACCCTGTCTTCTTCTATAAATATAATATGATATTAATGAACTAATAAGATATTATTTCTAAATTCAATGAAGACACGTGGACTCCATATACGGATATCATTTAATATTCCAGTTGCATTGCCTCGTTATAGTACCTACACTACAGTACCATTCCTTAAGGGTGGCCTATGCTCAGCACGTCGACACGAATGATTTGTGGTGGACTGTACTAATTCCTCTCGATACTGCCGGGGCATGGCATTAAATTAGGGTAGAGGATAGTTCTCTTAAGATTATCCACTACTAAATATCATTCCGTGAGTGTTGTAGGAGGTGACACGGGAAAATAAATCAGAAAATAGGCAGAAGCAACTTTGTTTATAACAACTCCAAATAATAAAAAACTGCGATTGCCAAGACGCCTGTCAAGTCTGGCATCTATGGAAAATATATCTCCTATTAACCAATCTATGGGAGAAGCCCATGTTCAGCCATAGGCTTTTTTGATAGGCTGTAATGATGATGGTCAAGAGGCGGACACCTTCCAGATATGCTTCTAGACAAAAATAATAATAATAATAATAATCTACTGGGACCGGGCCATCATCACAGACAGGACCAATCTTGCGAATAAGCCTGATATTGTGCTGATGGACCGGGCACAGTCAAAGATATTTTTGGTCGACATTACCGTTCCGTATGACGAGACCTCGTGAAAGCCGTAGCAGATAAGCGTACAAAATATCTGGACCTGGCTCACGAGGTGACCGACATGTGGGGGCCGACTGCCGGCCGAAATTATACCTGTAGTCGTTTCTACGAACGGGTTAATCCCAGTCAGCCTCTCGGGTCATCTGAGGCGACTGGGACTCCGTGACGGATCGCTCCAAGCTCAAATGCAGAAGGCGGTGCTCCTCGATACCGCCCGCATCGTCCGCCGGTTTCTTTTCCTTTCCCCCCAACCCTCGGCCGTTTGGTCTCCCCTGATGAGGGCTTCCATTTGGTTGGGTTTTTATTCATTTATTTATTTTTTATGTATTTATTTTATTTTGTCGATATTTATGTATGGTTATCATTTTCATTTACAATTATATATTTATACAGCCGAACCAGATGAGAAAACTATATAGATACCCCCCATAATAATAATAACTCAAATGCAGAAGGCGGTGTTTCTCGATACCGCCCGCATCGTCCGCCGGTTTCTTTCCCTTTCCTCCTAACCCTCGGCCGTTTGGTCTCTCCTGCCGAAGGCTTCCATCTGGTTGGGTTTTTACATATTTATGTCATTTTTATGTATTTATTTTACTTTATTGACATATATGTATATTTACCATGTTCTTTTACAATTATATATTTATACTGCCCAATCAGATGAGAAAACTTTATAGATACCCTATAAAAATAATAATTCGGCGTAGGGAAGTGACGACCCCATCGCCCGCTGACGTAACAGTTAAGTGACAAAACTGCTATGTCAGCGCAGACAGTCAGCGCCTTGCCGAGAGGTGTGAGCGCCGTGCCTCGGCAGTATTGAGGGCGCAAAGGCCCGTTTGTGCTTACGGCCACACTATTAAACGGCGCCGGGTCTGGGCGTCTCCCGTTAATTGACGCCCAACTTAATGGATGATGGATAAAGACAGAACGCGCATAGGGCCGCTGCCTGGGGGTTGCCGGGGCGCGCCTGGAGCTGGCGCTGGACGCGACAGTATGCGAGCCGCCAGCCGAGCGCGAGGTGCTGCACGACCACCTAGTAGCCCCTCGCGTCCATCATCACCACCAGACGGCTTGGTGTCGGCGGGGTCCTCTCGGACCCGGCAAGCGGTACCCGCCGCTGGTGGAGTACGTTGGACAAAAAATATGAACATAAACGCATTGCGGGCGTACTATAGGGCGAAAGGGGAAGAAACTGGAGGGATAGCGTATCGGGCTCGGATGCATCGCTTTTTTGCTGAGCTTGAGCCGTCAGTTCCCGTCACAGAGCAAAACCTGGCAGACCGAGTTCGGTACATCATACGCTCGAAAATATTTGATGATGCCGAACTCGAACGACTACAGCGTGAGGCTATTCCCTCATCGAATGAACCGGCTATAGCTGGGGATGCGGCTCCTCAGGCCACAGACCAGCAGCCACATATAGAGGGCGCCATGGATCTCCCCGCTCTGGTTGATTCAGGCGATGAAGGAATGGTCACCCAAGAACTAGAGCAGATGAGGAGTAAATTGGAGGAGACGATTGTGGAAACGCGCAGTACGCCTCTCGACTCAATACTTATATACGGATATAATACGGACTCAATACTTTTTGGCGCTGCACTGGCAGTTTGCCGTATTGTTGGCGCCAAACTTCCCACGGCTGGACGCGCTACTAGACAAAGTAGCGCCATCCTAGGCTGGAGAAGAAGGATTGAGGACCGTATCGCAAAGGCAAGGGCCCTCATCGGCAGGCTGATAAGCTTCAGGTCGGGCAATAATAGGCCGAGAATTGTGCGCACCGTCAGGATGGCGTTTGCTGGGACAAACATGAGTTTGTCCCAGCCGGATATAACGCAAAAACTGACGGAGCGCATAGACGACCTGAAGCAGAGAATCGCTGCTTGGGGGAAGCGGATTCGGCGATATATCTAGTGGTCAACGCGGTTTAACCAGAATCGTCTCTTCCAGAGTGATCAGAAGAGGCTCTATGAATCATTGGAGTGACCAATGGTACGTGGAACGGGCCCAGCACCGAATCAGGCCGACACTATCGCATTCTGGGGCGGCCTGTGGTCAGAGCCCGTAAACCACAGCGAGGGCCCTTGGACGGAAGTTGTGGCGAGTCAGTGTGCGAATGTTACGCCCATGGACCCCATCATCATAACGCCGGATGACGTAACTGAGGCGGTCCGTGGGGCCCCGAACTGGAAACGTCCGGGGCTCGACGGGCTGCATCACTACTTGCTGAAGGAGTTCGTGGTGTGTCACGCTGTACTCGCCCGACAGTTTCAAGAGGCTCTCGACCAAAAGTCGCTCCCGAGCCTCTTCACTACTGGGATCACTCATTTGATTCCTAAAGACCGGTATTCCACAGACCCGAGCAAATACCGCCCCATCACGTGTCTACCCACGATATATAAGACACTAACATCCATTTTGGGCGCGAGAATCACTCGTCACCTGAACTCAAATCAGGTATTATCGCGCGCTCAAAATGGATGTCGGGGCGATGGTCGTGGAACCAAGGAACTACTCCTCATTGACGCGGTCATTGGCAAGGTGGTTAAACGCAACCGTCGAAACCTCTCCGCCGCCTGGATAGACTATAAAAAGGCATTCGACTCGGTGCCTCATACATGGCTTAAGAGGGTCCTCGAGCTGTATAAGGTCAATTGTACAGTTCGAGACTTCCTCGGGAAGTATATGGGGCAATGGAGTACGATCCTTTGTCATCTAGGCGAGCAGATGACGATTGCGGAGAACCACATAAGGATAAGAAGGGGTATCTTCCAGGGCGATTGTTTGAGTCCAATCTGGTTCTGCCTCTCTCTGAACCCTCTCAGTACCTTACTGGAGGGTTCCAGGAGGGGATTTCAGCTTCGGAAAGGAGGTACAAAAGTGACCCACCTTTTTTATATGGATGATCTCAAGTTATTCGCCTCCAGTCGCTCCCATCTTATGGAATTGATAAACATTACTTGTGATTTTAGCAATTCTATTAGAATGGAGCTGGGGACGGATAAGGATGCGGTCCTCCATGTTGAAAGGGGAAGGGTTGCTAACTCTGAGGGCATAGACTTATCTATGCCCATCAACATAAGGACCCTTTCCGAGGCTGAAACATACCGATACCTGGGTATGTCACAGAACATCGGTGTAGATGAGGCGGGTATGAAACAGTCAGTTTGCGATGTGTTTTATGCACGCTTGACCAAAGTGCTTAAGAGCCTTTTGTCCGGTGTGAATAAGACGCACGCATATAACGGTTGGATCATGCCTGTTCTCATGTATACCTTTGGCATGCTCAGGTGGACTCAGACCGAACTGAACGCTCTGGACAGAAAAGTTCGCACTATAATGACGTCCCACAGGATGCATCATCCGAGATCGTCAGTAATGAGGCTGTACTCCCCGCGGAAGCATGGTGGGCGCGGCTTTTTAAGCGCGCTTACCATGTATAATCACGAAGTGTGCAGCCTCCGTAATTACTTTCTGACGAGAGCGAATGATCCATACTATAGGGACGTTATTTCTTGTGATAAAGGACTTACCCCTCTATCCTTAGCCAACGAGCAATGGCAAGACTGAAAGGATGAAAGAAGAATGGGAGGTTCTACAAGGCTCCACATGAGCCTTTCGTGGACACAGTCGCCTCCCTCCACTGGCTACGTTTCAGTGACCTCTTTGGGGAAACCGAGGGTTTTGTCTGTACGATACAAGATCAGGTTATTAAGACCAACAATTATCGGAGATACATCCTAAAGGATGGCACCGCTGACGTCTGTCGGGCTTGTCGCCATCCCGGTGAATCACTTAGGCATGTCATCTCCGGTTGTTTGGCGTTTTCTAACTCTGAGTATTTGCACAGGCACAACTTAGTAGCCAGGATTCTACACCAGGAGCTCGCTCTGAAGTACGGTCTCGTGGATCGGAAACTGCCGTATTATAAGTACTTGCCGTAAGCCGTGCTCGAAAATGACCGCGCCAGGCTCTACTGGGACCGGGCCATCATCACAGACAGAACTATTCTTGCGAATAAGCCTGATATTGTGCTGATGGACCGGGCACAGTCTAGGATATTTTTGGTCGACATTACCATTCCTTATGACGAGAACCTCGTTAAAGGCAAAACAGATAAGCTTACTAAATATCTGGACCTGGCTCACGAGGTGACCGACATGTGGGGTGGATTGCCGGCCGAAATTATACCTGTAGTCGTCTCTGCAAATGGGTTAATTCCAGTCAGCCTCTCGGGTCATCTGAGGCGACTGGGACTCCGTGACGGACCGCTCCAAGCTCAAATGCAGAAGGCGGTGCTCCTCGATACCGCCCACATCGTCCGCCGGTTTCATTCCCTTTCCCCCTAACCCTCGGCCGTCTGGTCTCCTCTGCCGAGGGATTCCATCTGGTTGGGTTTTTATATATTTATGTATTTTTTATGTATTTATTTTATTTTATTGATATTTATGTACGTTTACCATGTTTATTTACAATTATATATTTATATTGCCCAATCAGATGAGAAAACTTTATAGATACCCCATAATAATAATAAAATAATAATTACGAATAAATAAGCCCCTATAATGTGTGTATGATCGATTACAGAAATCTTTTCATTAAGGCAAGTGATAAAAGCCCAAGTATGACTCAGAAACTTCCTCATAAAATGTCAGTAAGAGCTATAAAGAACTTATGTCGGACATTATTATGAGAAACTAAGGTCCACACAGAGACGTTAAATATGGATGTTGTAACACTAGACAAATGCATAGTGTAGTACATTTTCCACTAAGTAATGAATTCGAATCTTACCTAAAGGCAAATTTCAAATTAAATAAAAATTTACCGAGTGTATGGTTCCAAGTCTCTGAGAGACTGTTTTGTTAAAATTTGACAAATTTTGCTTGTAGACCAAAAGAGCCGTGCATTTGTTTTATAGAATAAGGGTGACAAGCGAGCACACAGTCCACCTGATGGTAAGTGGTTGCTGTGGCCCATAGACATCTACATCTATCTTCGATCGAATTAAAATGCAGATGCATTGTCACCCATGAGGGCTAAAATAGAATGCCTCTTTTCCAGTAAAAATGGTAATGGTATGATAGCGGAGTAGGAGAAGCTACCACCCCATTTCATCCCATGGATATCATAAGAGACGTCTACAGGAAACCCCAGAAAAATCGCTCAGCTTCCAATAGACGGACTGTCACGCTTATGATATCATCTCCATAAAAGTAAAAACATACATAGAGATATCCTCATACATTTCCTCCACCTCCTCATCGGGGTGTACCGAGGTTGGTGCATAAACCTGTATGACCTTCAGCGAATACCGTTTGGTGACTCTGAGTATAAGGTACGCAACCCTCGTCGACACACTCTCATTCTTTACAACGTTGTTAATTATTAATAATGATGGTAAGTGGTTGCTGTGACCTATAGACATCTACATTTATCCTCGATTACAAATCAAAATGCACATGCGTTGTCACCCGTAAGGACTAAGATAGAATGCCTCTTTTCCAGTAAAAAGGGTTTCCGGTTCTCTACACTCACCATACGAAACACAGCAGCATGAAGCTGCTATTTGACGCTGGTATTCTATGAGAGCGTGGTCCTTCACCGGTCGAGTCGACTCATTCGTTCTACAACTATACTACTAATATAGCTGCAGCATGGCTCTACCACGTATAAAATGTATCTAAGTACTAAAGTATGTATCTAAGTATATATCTAAGACTGGTTGGTTAAACAACTTACACATTTTGTTTTTAAAACCAAATTATAGTAATATAGTCATAATTGAATTAAACGGGACATCTAATCTCACAGTTGCTGAAATAAAATTCGTATCATTATGATAAAAGTATTGTAGCGAAGTAATGTGATAACAAAATACGAAATATTCTGAAAATAACAAACTCTTAATTACCCTTAACCTAAATTACTATGCCAAGTTTTTTCTTTTTTTTTAACGTTACCCCCACACTAGGATTTTCTCCTGTATCGTGGAGGCAGTTTACAAACATAAATTGCACAAGGACAAACATCCAGACCCGGAACAAATACAATAAATAATAATACTACTATATGCACTCACTATATTTAAATAATTATAGGATTATTTATAGAATAAGAGTGATAAACATGATATAATCTATTAACAATCAAAAAGCAGATGCGTAGTCACCGATGGATGGAAGATGTGTCTAGTAAAAATGGTCTCCGGTTCTTTATACTCACCATACGAAACACAGCAGCACTGAGCTCCTATTTCACGCTGGTATTCTGTGAGAGCGTGGTCCTTCCCCGGTCGAGACGACCCATTCTTATTACAACCATAATTTAATTGCATCTTGGCTCTACTACGTATAAACGGCTTAAAATCTATTACAATATATATTATACCTTACAGGTTACTTCCTTTTTATGAAAATTACATTAACTTTGAACAAAATCCTGAGAATTAAATGTCCAAATTTCAGTGGTTAATTCAATAAAAACTCTATTAGTACACTTACAACTTAAATATAGTATAAAATATCAACGAGGAAAAGCAGTCGCGTATATAGCGCCAAGAACGCAGTATACAGCAGGGTGTAGGAGTGTTTGATAATACCAATTTTTAATTTCTTTTGTTGTTATAAATGTTATACATTATTAGGCTATGTTAATAAATATTATATTGTTATTTAAATAAAGTACAAACTTAAATAACAAATAAGACACGAGACTAAAAGCTTGTAAACGCCAACAACGCAAGGCTTAAAACACGCTAGCAATATGAACATAATAGTGCACTCACGACAGGCCGCTGCGGGGGTACGCTGTCCACGCCCATTTTCAACACTCGACTTTAATAATTTATTACATACTTAACAACATCTGTGTCACGGAGGCTTTAATGGTTTATTTATCTTATGCTCTCAGCCGCGGACGAGCGGCCTCGCGTATACACCCATCCTAGGGAGAGTGCTTACTGAATGCTGAAAACTCATAGTGATGTGACATTGGTTTGCGAAATATTCTTTTTAACATCTATTTAACGGAGGATTTTTATAATATTTAAATAATAAGCTAAATAACGGTTCATCTGATAGTAAGTGTCTACTGCAGTCCGTGGACTAGCAACCAACTTCAAACATAGATGTCTACGGAATGTTTGTTACCACCTTTAGACCGGAACACAATAGTACACGCACTGCTGCCTGGCGGCAAAATGCGGCGATAATTTAAAAATGTATGTATATGAGTAGATAAAACAATATGATTTTTTTTTTAATTTTTTAATATGCACATCATAATTATGCTTAATTCTTTGCACATCGAAAGAGCTCGAAATGAGTAAATATCACTGTTAAAGGATTTTTTTCAATTTGTGTCTGGAAGACTTATTTACTTTATAGGAGCTTTGTGTACACATGTATGGATTCAGTACGTCAGTCTCGAAAACAAAAATTGCTGGTTGTGTTTGAAAATTATGCAGACGGGCTTAATCTTATGACGCAGATCTTTTACACAATGCTCTGAAAAAAAAATACTCATTTTGGTGTGCCCCAAGGAAGTGTATTAGGACCAATCTTATTTTTGATATATATAAATGACCTTTGCAATCTTGAACTTAACTCGGGTAAAATAATATCTTACGCAGATGATACCGTGCTCCTTTTTTCCGCAAATACAGTAGACAAGGTTTATTTATGTGCACAACAAGGTTTTGACAGGGTTAATGAATGGCTCCAACAAAACATATTAACACTGAATACGGACAAAACCAAATATATTCATTTTTCTATGCGCAGCTCAACACAGCGTATAACCATTCCAGAAATTTATGCACATAAATGTTGCTCAGTCGCAGAGTCTAATTGTAACTGCCCAGTTATTTTTAATACAAGAACTATTAAATACCTTGGAATAATTATAGATTCCACTCTTACATTTAAAAATCACATAGACCAACCTCTGCAATAGAGTCCGTAAACTAATGTTTGTTTTTAAAAAGATTCGCTCTTTTGTTGATATTAAGGTAGTAAAGCAAGTATATTTTGCATTATGTCAATCGACTCTCACCTATTGTATAACCTCATGGGGAGGAGTAGCTAAAACTACACTGCTACCACTGGAACGCGCTCAAAGAGCTGTATTAAAAGTCGCAACATTTCGCCCTATCCTATTCCCGTCCCATCTCTTATATAAATCCTATAACGTCCTCTCAGTGCGCCAGTTATTCGTTATGAGTATGTTACTAAAACAGCACTTAAAATTGCCCTACAGAAGAGAGGTCACTGATAAAAGACGCAAAGATAAAGTCATTGAAAGTAACATTAGAATAAGGCATTCTTTCATGCATAGATTTTTTACATTTCTTGGCCCTTTTCTGTATAATCAAGTCAATGCAATTTTGTACATGTATCCATTAAACATGGCAGATTGTAAAAATGTAATTCGTACATGGTTACAAAGTTTATCATACGATGATACGGAAAAATTGCTGATTGTTTTAAGCTAATTAAAATCTTAAGTAAATTAATGATAATATATTTTACTGAATTAATCGTAATTAGTTGGTAAGTTATTCATTTTATATAAGAAACAGAAAATATTTGTAAATGTATCTATTAGCACATACACCTGAGATACAGGTTTATCCTAGTTCAGGTGTCTGTTATTGTAGACTATTTTAAATTAAGACATTATTTGAATTAATTGTACAGTTTCTTGAAATAAATAATAATTATTATTATTATTATTAATATGTAAATTTATCATATCGATAAAAATCCATCATTCTCGTTAAAAGACTTCACTAGCTCTAAGATGGCTCGGCTTTGGCGTCGGCGCAGTAGCTTTCTCCACAGCCTCTCACACCGTCATCTATAAAAAACGTTGCATTCTCAACTCTTTTATTGCAAGTTAGGGTACTATTTCCCCATTTTTAAACTTGGCCTTCCAATCTAAGTGTGGTACAAACGAAAATAGAAGTGAGATCCTTGTAACGTAATCCACTGTTATTTCTTTATTTTTATGTAAATGCGATAAAAAACGACCGCTTATTCAACAAACAGAAAATTTTTGATTTGATTTTGAAGTTGGCGGTGTTTCACCCCCGTGCCTCGGAAAGCACGTAAAGCCGTTGGTCCTGCGCCTGATCTCTCTCCGGTCGTGTCGGTTTACCGTCCCGTCGGGCTATGAGAGTGAGGGAATAGAGAGTGCACCTGTGCTTGCGCATACACTTGGGCACTATAATCCTGTCCTGCGCCGATGGCTAGTCTCCGTTGAGACTGGCCGCCGTGGCCGAAATTCGGTCTGGAGGACATTATTATTTATTATTATTTATGGGGTATTTGTATAGTTTTCTCATCTGGTTTGGTTGTATAAATATATAATTGAAAATGAAAATGATAAACTTACATAAATATCAATAAAATAAAATAAGTACATAAAAATTACATAAATATATAAAAACCCAACCAGATGGAAGCCCTCGGCAGGGGAGACCAAACGGCCGAGGGTTAGGGGGAAAGGGAAAGAAACCGGCGGACGATGCGGGCGGTATCGAGGAGCACCGCCTTCTGCATTTGAGCTTGGAGCGGTCCGTCACGGAGTCTCAGTCGCCTCAGATGACCCGAGAGGCTAACTGGGATTAACCCGTTCGCAGAAACGACCACAGGAATAATTTCGGCCGGCAGACCACCCCACATGTCGGTCACCTCGTGAGCCAGGTCCAGATATTTTGTCAGCTTATCTGTTTCGGCTTTCACGAGGTTCTCGTCATAAGGAATGGTAATGTCGACCAAAAATATCCTTGACTGTGCCCGGTCCATCAGCACAATATCAGGCTTATTTGCAAGAATAGTCCTATCTGTGATGATGGCCCGGTCCCAGTAGAGCCTGGCGCGGTCATTTTCGAGCACGGCTTCCGGCAAGTACTTATAATATGGCAGTTTCCGATCCACGAGACCGTATTTCAGAGCGAGCTCCTGGTGTAGAATCCTGGCTACTAGGTTGTGTCTGTGCAAATACTCAGAGTTAGAAAGCGCCGAACAACCAGAGATGACATGCCTAAGTGACTCACCGGGATGGCGACAAGCTCGACAGATGTCGACGGTGCCATCCTTTAGGATGTATCTCCGATAATTGTTGGTCTTAATAACCTGATCCTGTATTGCACAGACAAAGCCCTCAGTTTCCCCAAAGAGGTCACCGAAACGTAGCCAGTGGAGGGAGGCGACTGTGTCTACGAAAGGCTCATGAAGGGCCTTGTAGAACCTCCCGTGGAGCTCTTTCTCCTTCCATACGGTCTCTCGGTCGGAAATGCTCTGTACTGCCGGGTCTTGCCATTGCTCGTTGGCTAAGGATAGAGGGGTAAGTCCTTTATCACAAGAAATAACGTCCCTATAGTATGGATCATCCGCTCTCGTTAGAAAGTAATTACGGAGGCTGCACACTTCGCGATTATGCATGGTAAGCGCGCTTAAAAAGCCGCGCCCACCATGCTTCCGCGGCAAGTACAGACTCATTACTGACGATCTCGGATGATGCATCCTGTGGGACGTCATTATAGTGCGGACTTTTCTGTCCAGAGCGTTCAGTTCGGTCTGAGTCCACCTGAGTATGCCAAAGGTATACATGAAAACAGGTATGATCCAACCGTTATATGCGTGTGTCTTATTCACACCGGACAAAAGGCTATTAAGCACTTTGGTCAAGCGTGCATAAAACACATCGCAAACTGACCGTTTCATACCCGCCTCATCTACATCGATGTTCTGTGTCATACCCAGGTATCGGTATGTTTCAGCCTCGGAAAGGGTTCTTATGCTGATGGGCATAGATAAGTCTATGCCCTCAGAGTTAGCAACCCTTCCCCTTTCGACATGGAGGATCGCACACTTATCCGTCCCCAGCTCCATTCCTATAGAATTGCTAAAATCACAAGTTATATTTAGCAACTCCATAAGGTGGGAGCGACTGGAGGCGAATAATTTGAGATCATCCATATAGAAAAGGTGGGTCACTTTTGTACCTCCTCTCCGAAGCTGAAATCCCCTCCCGGAACCCTCCAGTAAGGTACTGAGAGGGTTCAGAGAGAGGCAAAACCAGATTGGACTCAAACAATCGCCCTGGAAGATACCCCTTCTTATCCTTATGTGGTTCTCCGCAGCCGTCATCCGCTCACCTAGATGACAAAGGATCGTACTCCACTGCCCCATACATTGCCCGAGGAAGTCTCGAACTGTACAGTCAACCTTGTACAGCTCGAGGACCCTCTTAAGCCATGTATGAGGCACCGAGTCGAATGCCTTTTTGTAGTTTATCCAGGCGGCGGAGAGGTTCCGACGGTTGCGTTTAACCACCTTGCCAATGACCGCGTCAACGAGGAGTAGTTCCTTGGTTCCACGACCACCGTCCCTACATCCATTCTGAGCGCGCGACATCACTTGATTTGAGTTCAGGTGACGAGTGATTCTCGCGCTCAAAATGAATGTTAGTGTCTTGTATATCGTGGGTAGACACGTTATGGGGCGGTATTTGCTTGGGTCTGTGGTATCCTGATCTTTAGGAACAAAATGAGTGATCCCAGTAGTGAAGAGGCTCGGGAGCGACTTCTGGTCGAGAGCCTCTTGAAACTGTCGGGCGAGTACAGCGTGACACACCACGAACCCCTTCAGCCAGTAGTGATGCAGCCCGTCGAGCCCCGGACTTTTCCAGTTCGGGGCTCTACGGACCGCCTCAGCTACGTCATCCAGCGTTATGATGACGGGGTCCATGAGCGTAACATTCGCACACTGACTCGCCACAACTTCCGTCCAAGGGCCCTCGCTGTGGTTTACGGGCTCTGACCACAGGCCGCGCCAGAATGCGATAGTGTCGGCCTGATTCGGTGCTGGGCCCGTTCCACGTACCATTGGTCGCTCCAGTGATTCATAGAGCCTCTTCTGATCACTCTGGAAGAGACGATTCTGGTTGAACCGTGTCGACCTCTCGGTATATCGTCGAATCCGCTTCCCCCAAGCAGCTATTCTCTGCTTCAGGTCGTCTATGCGCTCCGTCAGTTTTTGGGTTATATCCGGCTGGGACACACTGATATTTGTCCCAGCAAACGCCATCCTGACGGTGCGCACAATTCTCGGCCTATTATTGCCCGACCTGAAGCTTATCAGTCTGCCGATGAGGGCCCTTGCCTTTGCGATACGGTCTTCAATCCTTCTTCTCCAGGCTGGGATGGCGCTACTTTGTCTAGTAGCGCGTCCAGCCGTGGGAACTTTGGCGCCAATAATGCGGCAAACTGCCAGTGCGGCGCCAAAAAGAATTGAGTCCGTCTCGCAAAGATCCCGGCTGGCTTCCAAATAGGTCACCAGCATTGGGTTGAGAGCCCTCACGACAGCCCGATTACGCTTGCTTAGGGGCATGCGCGGGAGTCGCGGTCGATTTTCGAGAGGCATACTACGCGTTTCCAAAATAGCCTCTTCCAATGTACTCCTCATTTGCTCTAGTTCTAGTTCCTGGGAGACTGTTCCATCATCGTCTGAACCAACCACAACTGAAAGGTTTACGGCGGCATCCATGTGTGCTGGTTGCTCTGCAACTTGTGGCGCCGCATCCTCAGCCGTAGCATTTTCATCCGATGAGGGAACAGCCTCACGTCGTAGCCGTTCGAGTTCGATGCTATCGAATATGTTTGAGCGCAAGATATACCGAACTCGGTCTGCCAGGTTTTGCTCGGTGACGGTTATAGATGGCTCCAGCTCAGCAAAAAGTCGATGCATCCTAGCCCGATATGCAAAACCTCCAATTTCTCCCCCTTTCGCCCTAAAATACGCCCGCAATGCGTTGCTGTTCATCTGCATTGACCAACGCATGCGGCGTACTCCACCAGTGGCGGGTGCTGATTGCTGGGCCCGCGAAGACCCTGCCAACACCAAGCCAGCTGGTGGGGATGATGGATGCGAGGGGCTGCTAGATGGTCGTGCAGCACCTCGCGCTCGGCTGGCGGCCCGCATGCTGTCGCGTCCAGCGCCAGCTCCAGACGCGCCCCGGCGACCCCCAGGCAGCGGCCCTTTACGCAGTCTATTCCTTTCCATCATCCATTAAATGGGCGTCAATTAACGGGAGACGCCCAGGCCCGGCACCGTTTCATGATTTGGCCAAAAGCATAAGCGGGCCCAAATTAGCACCTCCAATTCTGCCGAGGCACTATTATTATTATTATTGTATATCCCCCTTTAAAGTGTACAGAGAGCCATTAAGATTACAGACTGTGACGCAATCCATCTTAAACCTCAGAGATGACAACGCATTTTTAGCCTACTCTATTTGACGATGTGTGTCAGAGTGAAAATTCGTTTGTCACTTTAATTTTATAAAAAAAGAAATAATTTACTCGTAGATGTCTGTTTTTAATTTTCCGAAGTTTATTATTAAACAATGTTCGATTCACTGTGTCGCCACTATTAAAATTGCTTATTCCAATTTTAAATGCTAATTACCACGTGATCATCGGAGAAAAAACTATGATAAGGAAACCTGCATGCTTAAAAGATCTAGAGAATGTTATTCCATGTTAATAAAACATATGTATAGGCAGTAAGACGTATATGTCTATGCCTATATCTATGTTGTTCTGTTTATGTAGGATTTATAACAATTAAAATGTACCAACTGTGTTACATACAATATCGTAAAAGACGACTAAGAGGATACTGGTTCTGTAGTTATGTAGAGGAAAGGCAATTTTCTATCGAAATCTATATTTTTTTGACTAAACGTGGTTTGAAAGTTCGCTGCTCGCTGCTCTATGGGCTCTACTTACCCCCTCAGACATTACAGGCGTGATGCTATGAAAGATGATAACTACAAAACCTGCATTGTAGTAATGTTACTCTTAGCTTCATTATTAAACTCAAAATGAGAGAATGTTTGCAGTACAATGGGAAGCTTATAAACGATTTCTTTACTTTAAAAATCATATTCAACGTTACTGATACGTTTATGAATAAGGATACAATTGAAACACGTGCCGTATCTGTGAACAAAAGGTACTGAGCGTCGATTCTACGAGACCTTCGTAGCTTTTTTGTAAAACATCACGTTCCACTTCAAGCAGAGCTGTTTTTAACAACCAACGAAACCTTTACAACACAAACTACTACGTCGTCACAAACTTTTGAAAACTAACATTGAATAAAAACAAAAGGAAACCCGTTGTCCTTAACGTCGCCCTGGTAACCTCAGAAAGTATCGAACTATTTGTTACATTTATTTTGATATTGCTTTAATGAAATAAAGCTTTTGTTTTTTTCAACCGACTTCAAAATTTTTTTTTTATAGGATAAGGGTGACAAACGGGCACACAGTCCACCTGATGGTAAGTGGTTGCTGCGGCCCATAGACATCTACATCTATCCTCTATTACAATTCAAAATGCAGATGCGTTGTCACCCGTGAGGACTAAGATGGAATGCCTCATTTGGCCTTTGCCTCACATGGAAGTAAAAAGGGCCTCCGGCCACCTGCACTCACCAAGCGAAACGCAGAGGTGAACCTCTACTTCACGCTGGTTTTCTGTGAGGTCGTGGTACCACCCCGGTTCGAGCCGGCCCATCCGTGCGACAGAAAAAGCTGCCGCGTGGCTCTACCACTGTTTAATATATAAAAATAGAGGAGGTTTTCAATTAGACTATTTTGTATGTAGTATAGT
The DNA here is from genome assembly GCA_033319125.1 of Parnassius glacialis. Lineage (NCBI taxonomy): Eukaryota > Metazoa > Arthropoda > Insecta > Lepidoptera > Papilionidae > Parnassius > Parnassius glacialis. The sequence goes on from JAVANC010000017.1 coordinate 50,009,740, forward strand.
CGACTAGTAAAGACCGCGGTTATAACGCCCTCTTTAGGAGGCCTTTGCCATTGTGACTTGAACAACTACGTGTTATAAATATTATTACTGTCATTATAATAAATAACCTTAGTAAGGTATAATTACACAACTCTAATATGTCACGACTGTGACTGTGTTACGTAATGATTTTGTAAGGATTCCAATTAACTAGAAATTGTTATCATGAATACGAACATTGTGTGGAACACATTTTTAACGCCCGACGCAAAAAGAGGGGTGTTATAAGTTTGGACGATATGTCTATATGTCTGTCTGTGGTACCGTAGCCCTTAGGTAAATGGGTGAACCAATTTAAGTGCGCTTTTTTTGTTTGAAAGGTGAGACTTCATCGAGAGTGTTATCTATGATTCAAGAAAATCTTTTCAGTCCATTGTATATCATCAGCCCTTTCGTTTCTGGGGTTTATGAAATTTACAATTTAATATTATTAATTGATTAACTTAAAACGAATCTCTAAACAAAGCATAAAGTAAAAGAAGCATAAAAATAATTGAAAGAATTGAGAAGACATCTGTGACTGCTCTAAGGTACTTAAGGGTTATAGAACAGCTATGGTAGCTCCTGCGCTTAACGCTCGTTCTAAATTTCACAATACGATGTGAATCATCATCATTACAGTCCTTCAAAGTCCACTGCTGAACATAGACCTTCCCCAAGAAATACCACAAAGCACGATCTTGACCCACCCGCATCCATCCACTTTCCGCATATCTTTAACAAATCGTCACTCCATCTAGTGGGGGAGCACCCTATACTTCGTTTACCAGTGCGAGGTTCCCACTCGAGAACCTTTCTTCCCCATCGACAAATTTCACAGTATTCGCAACCCAATTTCGATCACAGCTGCCACAAATATAAGCCAATTTACAATAACTTTATTTCAAGCATCGAGTACTTAAAAATTAAGAACATTGCCCCATACCTTACCCTAAAGATATATATTAAATACATATAAATAAAATTCTAAAAAAGAGAACGACCTGCAAACTTATAAAGTCGTGTATTCGAATCTGTTCTACCGTTGACAACTACTCCTGGCACAAGCAATTTAAGCTTGTTAATAATATTAGCAATGAGTAATGTTAAAAAATGAAGCGAGTTTTACTTAAAATTTAATGTCTTTTTTTTTGATTCCGGAATAAAAATCTTTAATTAGCGCTTTGGCATTCCTCAGAGGCAAGAGGAAATAAAATTTTAGAAAATTTAAGTGAATTTCAAAGTGAATTATTTTGATTCAGTATTGGCATTTTATGGCGCACTTTTTGAACACTACTTATTAAATATTACGCCATCACATTATGGCAGGCATATATAGATGGCAGACTCCCCCCCCCCCCCCCCCAAACAGGTTCCGCCTTGTCGTGGTAGGGGAGTTTAGTAACCATGGCTTGGTCACCCGCGGTCAAACCACTTGGCTGGCCCCAGATGTACGGCCGGCCCGAGGTAGCCACTCCGAGTGCGCTTGCCTAGCCCACTCCGAACGCCAGTTGGTGGACTGTGGTGGGAGGGTTGACCTCTCCCCCTTCCCGTCACAGTCGAGGTGGAGTTACGGGGGAAAAGGAGTGTTGGTATGGCGATGTGCCACTCGCTCCATGGCCACGGAGGAAGACGCGCTTCGTGTTACGGTACGCCCTACCTGAGAAGGAGGGGGCTGCCATGGGTTGGCCAACGTTGGTGGGGTCGTGGATGTGTGCGAAAGCGTTCCCGTAGCCCCGCCAACATGCGGCGATGGTGGAACACCATGAGGTTATAGTCGGAGTACATCCGACTTAACCCGTCCTTGCCTTCGCGTGGCGGGTATGCGTAGGCATTTCCCCATGTAAATAAAAAAAGGTGGAAGACTTGCGACACTAAAAAATGAAAAAGTACATGGGGGGGGGGGATATGTGAGGCCATATTATATGTTATGTTGTGATCACCACTCCATGTACCTGACGGTAAAAGCGATTACAGCATCGCCTATAAATCTGTCATAATCTCAGTGATCACTCTCGCTCACAGCATCAGCGATACTTTGTCACCTCAGGACTACCTCTCGGTGTTCAACAGTGTACATTTCAAAGAGTGTGCATGACTTTAAACTCGTTCTTCTTCCTTTCACACTAGGACAACAGTCTCGCTTTGCTATCGACATACCACGTATTCGAACCGAACGGATTGCTCCGTAGTACGTTATGCATACAGCAAATGAAGCTGTATGCATAACGTACTACGGAGTAATTATCTGTCAGCCCATTCGATAATCTTCAAGGCAGGAATGAATATGCATTTGTTAAGCTAAGTCATTACGCTTTGCAATCTTCGGCTACATCACCACTTACCATCAGGTGGGATAAAAGCATTGGATTAAAATAGTTAAAAATGACACTAGAAACATTTCTAACCAAAAAAAAACTATATTTACGAGGATCTCTAAAATATTTATATATAAAAAAGAAGAACAAATAAATAACAACATATTTCCCACTAATGTTTTTATATAAAACAGTAATCTTAGAAAAATATATTATACCATCCAATTTAACTGTAATATCTGATTTCAGGTTAGCCGCAAGCCACTGACTCTTCATTTTACGGCTCCCACAGGAGTCACAGTAATAACTAAGAAAGTTTATAGTTTACTTTCCATTTATCTTACTGTTTGAGAGTTTTAATACCTCTCGACGAAGTTCGAAATCTATCCGATGCATTTTTTGTATTACGCAACAAAGCGATATAAATTTATAATATTATTTTTATATTGTAGGTTAAAGATTATTGATTTTCCAAACATCGTGACTGTTTGTGAAATTCCTGTTCTTGTATTTATTGAACACGTAGTTAAATATCGTCAACATCATTATAGCATCACCAGTCCACTGATGAACATAGGTCTCTCCCGAGGACCTTTATCCATTGACTTCTTGTATCTCTTAACAGTTCGTCACTCCATCAAGTGGTGCGCGCCATATCACTCACCTACGGTACGAGGCCGCCACTTCAAACCATTTAACCGGCCAGCCCATTACGATCAGCTCATTGATACCTTATTTCGTATACTTGACGAAATTAGGTATCATCATCATCATTACAGCCCTTCAAAAGACCACTGCTAAAGTAGTGGTAAAGACCTAACAGAACTGACTAAACAACTACAAAAGGATCTACGTACATAAGACCTACGCTTAAATATTTTTCAGAGATATGATCATATTTACAAAGACTGAAATTGTATCTTATCTGGCGCTTTTGCTTGTAAAGAAGATTTTTGTTTAAATCCGATTAAGACACGTCTGCATAATCAATAAACCTAGCAAGCTAACAGCATAGCAAAGTGGCGAAGCAATCAGCTTTGTAGCGGTTTCTAACGGTTGCCGTTGAGCAATCAGTTTCAAAATAGGAGGTTCAGATGCCTGGGTGATCAGTAATCGATTGCTGAAAACAGAATTTGAAAATTCGAAACCGTTCTCGAGATAATCGTGGAACAGACGGACAGACGGACAGACATCGTGAAATCAATAAACCTAGCAAGCTAACAGCATAACAAAGTGGCGAAGCAATCAGCTTTGTAGCGGTTTCTAACGGTTGCCGTTGAGCAATCACTTTCAAAATAGGAGGTTCAGATACCTGGGTGATCAGTAATCGATTGCTGAAAACAGAATTTGAAAATTCGAAACCGTTCTCGAGATAATCGTGGGACAGACGGACAGACGGACAGACATCGTGAAATCGATAAGTGTCTTCGCAAGCTTCGCCACTTAATAAGTGTCTTCGCAAGCTTCGCCACTTGCTAGGTTTATTGATTTCACGATGTCTGTCCGTCTGTTCCACGATTATCTCGAGAACGGTTTCGAATTTTCAAATTCTGTTTTCAGCAATCGATTACTGATCACCCAGGCATCTGAACCTCCTATTTTGAAACTGATTGCTCAACGGCAACCGTTAGAAACCGCTACAAAGCTGATTGCTTCGCCACTTTGCTATGCTGTTAGCTTGCTAGGTTTATTCACTATTGTTTTTCGAGTTATATGATCTGCCCTTTGTCACTTGAGCTTATTGATCTTTTTTTTTACTTATTATAAGCCAGTGCTTGACCACAATCCCACCTGGTGGTAAGTGGTGATGCAGCCTTAGATGGTAAATCGCACTGTCTTATCGTAACAAAAGCCTATTCACTCTTGCCTTGAAGACGCCTAGATTGTATTCGGACGGAAAGATAGACGCCGGCAAATTATTCCACTCCTTTGCTGTACGCATTACAAAAGACGAAACAAAACGCCGACCGTCTGGTTGTCCGATGGTGGAAAGGAGAGGGAGGAATCAAAGCGTGTAATTCCTGCGCACACTCACCGAAATGCATCCTATAGAATACCGCGAGACTGGCTACTCTGTGCCTGTGGTCGAGGCTGACAAGATTGGTTTCAATCAAATCAAGGTCACCAATGAGCCTCTTAGCACGTCTCTCCACTGAGTCCAATGCTGCCAGGTGGCATTTTGCAGTACCAGCCCATATGTGACAGCAGTACTCCATGCACGACCGGACTTGCGTTTTATATAAGGTCAGAAGCTGCCCCGGCGTGAAGTACCGCCGCACCCTTGCAAGGACACCAAGTTTTCTTGCGGCTGCTGATCTTTTGTGCTATACACAGGCCTACTCATATTTCTGACAGGGTTTCAGGTAAATCAGCACTTAAAATTGCATTTAACAATATCATTGATCTTAGCTGTCAGCCATAGTAAAGGTTATTTAATCTGAAGGTACCTCGTTTAAAGGCGAAACACGTGTATTTTATTGACACGTGTTTCGCCTTTAAACGAGTGAGGTGTTCTCCAAATTCGACTGATTAATTTTTAAAAATGTATCTACCTAAATGCATAAATAAAAATAAAAAAGGTAAGATTGAACAATGAACTAAGTACTGAGAATCTATTGCGTCCATTTACTTGTCCGTCTTTCCCGCGTATTCCCGTGGGTACAGTTACATGAAAAATCTTCGCCGCGGGGCCGATGTTGGCTAATTATATATATAGCTCTAAATACGTTTCTCCTTCACATTTTCTTTATTTCCAATCTTTCTTTATCTAATAAATATGAGTATACTTTTTTATAGAATACAATACAAACGAGCACACAATTCATTTGATGGTAAGTGAATACCGTACATAGACATCTTCATCTATCCAAAATTAAGAATAAAAACATAGATGCGTTATCACCCCTGAAGACTAAGATGGAATGCCTCATTTCCAGTAAAAAGGGTCCCCGGTTCTCTACATTCACCATACGACACACAGCAGCCTTAAGCTGCTATTTGACGCTGGTATTCTGTGAGAGCGTGGCACCCTGATCGAGCCGAACCCATTCGTGCAACAATGATTATAGCTACAGCGTGGGTCTACTAAGTAGCAGATGTAATATGTGTGAAAGCGTTCCTGTGGCTCTGCCAATATGCAATGAAGGTGGTACACCATGGAGTTCTAATCGGTCCGAGTCCAATATAACCCGTCCTTGCCCACGCGAGGTGCGTATGCGTAGGTCACCACTCCAAAGTAATGGATATGTGCAACTTACTTTAAATAATTAAAGGTTTAAAATATTGTACAACCGACTTCATTATAAATTATTAAGAATAACCTAAATATTATTGGTCAGACCTTGATCAAATTTAAACAACCACATGAGAAACACCAGTTTTCAAATAAAAAAAGAATTATCGAAATCGGTTCACCCAGAAAAAAGTTATGAGGTAACACACATAAAAAAGAACTTACAGTCGAAATGAGTACCTCCTCCTTTTTGAAGTCGATAGAAAAGAAGGTTCGTCTTCTGGAGGATTAAGACATAATGCCACACAGTCGGTTATAGAAACAGGAGAACAACACTGGACAGCCCAAACAACCGTACCTACCAGCAAGAATAATTTTACGGACATCTCAATCAATGGAATCGATCGAGTAGTTTTTATTGTTACTTTCTCCTTCATCACCAGTTCGTAAAAGTTCACCGAAGGGCAGGAGCCTTTCCCATAGTAGGATTTGCCCAACAGTCACGCTTAGCCGGCGGATTGACAATTGCAGTACCTACCAGTTGTTTTGTAACTTTGACGCTGCTCTACGGCGCCGTTCTATTTTACGCCTGGCGTTAACGAGATGGTTATAACGCCATAGTTGCCCCTTACGTCACCCACGAGACGAAACGAAAGGAAATGAGTTGATGGCGATGGATGGTGATCTCTAATGCCTAGGACTTTTACTGCCTGATAAAGATGTAAATAAATATAATAAAAATATAATATAGCTCAAGGCAACTCGACAAACAGGATTAGAATTAAAATTAGAATGTTGGCTCTATAAACCATTACTTACATCGTAGAGAATCATGTCAAGTTCCTCCGTCACTTGTTGCACGTCCAATATATGTAGTTCCCACTGTCTTTCACACTACTTCCAAAACAATTAAAGTTATATTAAAACTTTACACTCACAGCAATAAAGTTAATTATATTGTCACTATGAAACACAAAGAACACCTTCTCCTTTTTATATAATTTTTAGAAAATATATTATATTATTATTGGTCATTTCTAAAAGTTTAATCTATTATCTGCAGGTACAATACCAGCTCGTTTAATTTTCGAATTCATATATCAGGACACTTCAAGACAAGTACTTTTCATTCAGAATTTTCTTAATATTAGAATTTATATTTTAGTAGAATCCGCGTGAGTTTTGGAAACGGCTGAGCCCAGCCGTAGCTCGAACAACACTAGGGGCGATTTTGCCGCCCTATTCCAGACGTAGGGCGGGGCATGTTGGGGACGAATGCTGACGTTAATTCAGTTAGACGGTGTGACGTTACCAATTTGGTTCTGAAAATCTAGAGTACTCGATTTGTTTTAAGCCCATTAGTAAACTAGAAAGCGTTATCATTTTAAAATTATATTCACTCTTTAGTAAAACTTAAATAAATTAAATGTTTAAAAAAAACCTTTAAATAAAAATTTGGCTAGTTATTTACCAATATATATATATATATATATATATATATATATATATATATATATATATATATATATCTTAATTTGGAGCCATCGACAAATTAACTTAAGAGACTAAACGTATATATTTAAATATACTTGAAATTATATGGCACATAGATTAACTATAATGTAGCTGATTCGAATTTTAAATGGATAGAGAGAATCCTCTCTATCCATTCAAAATTCGAATACTTAAATGAAGTTCACCGTGTAAGAATATCCAAAACCCCATATCATCCCGTGGAGGCGACAGAGGAAAACAAACCAGGAGATGGGCAGCAGTGTCTTCCTAATAACAACTAAAACTAAAATACTGCGGCTGCCAACCCGCCTGCCAATCGTGGTAACTAAGGCAAATATCCCCCTATGATGCAATCTATGGGGGAGGTCTGTGTTCAAAATTCAATCAAGGAATTTAACCCTTAACTACGCGCAGTAGAATAGCATTTGATGTGACACTGCGGAGCCGCGGGATCGAATCTCACACGAAACAAGTATTTCTAAGGCCGGGGGTCGACCTATGTGGGTGGCGCAGAAACTTACTTTGTGACAATCTGTGGGAAGGTCTATGTTCAGCAATGGACTTGTGGTGGGCTGTATTAATATTAGTATTTTTATACCGTTTTTGTATTTTAAACTTCAAGTAATCCGGGTTTTTTTTATAGAATAGGGTGACAAACGAGCACACAGTCCACCTGATGGTAAGTGGTTGCTGTAGCCCATAAACATCTACATCTATCCTCGTTTGTAAATCAAAATTCAGATGCGTTGTCACCCGTGACGACTAAGATGGAACGCCTCTTTTCCAGTTAAACGGTTTTTTTTATAGGATAAGGGTGACAAACGAGCACACAGTCCACCTGATGGTAAGTGGTTGCACACAGACTGCAGACTTCCCGGAGCGTCAGCGTCGTTGCGAAACATTATCTATATTTTATTTTAAGCGGTCTTTATTAATGTATTTGTTTGGCCTGTGTAAGAGATACCACATTCAGCTAGCTTGCTTTCTAGCTTGTACATTTCTTTGATGGGATATTACACTTAATATAACTTACTAGTAGTGTTGTCCAAATGCAAGAACAAGACGAGACTTAGCAAGTATTGGTCTTGGTCTTGCACCAATACACCTGGTCTAGGTCTTGGTCTCGCGCTCCCAGTCTTGGTCTCGATCTTGGTCTTGCAGCAAGAGTCTCGCATGTCTCGCAATGACCTATTAGCCTATTACTTCCGAGCTGGGTTTACTTAGGTACTCCTTCAATCCGTTAATAACTAAGCGTTGAAGACAAGACCCAGATCCATTTTTACACATTTCAAGTGTTTTAAAAGTGTCTACAATATTTATCAAATAGTCGAGCACTTTGTGTTTTAAAAACACACACTTCCAAAAGTCGAGATTTACAGTGAATTTATTGAACATTTTTATCTTTTAGGTGATAATAATAATAATAATAATAATAGGCCCCCTAAACAACCACACGTCCTGATTGACCATCTAATCACGTGGGGGGCGGACACACGAATGAGAAATTACTGGCGTCGCTAACGTGGCTCTGGAAACCCATAATAAAAATGGAGACTCGTTCTAAAAGTAAACGTATAGGGCCGCTGCCCGGGGGCGATCGCCGGGGCACACCTGGAGCTGACGCTGGGTGTCTCAGCATGCGAACCGTCACCGGTGAGGAGTTGAACAGGCGGGCTCCCACCGACAAAGATGCTACAGCCGAAATCATTGACGATGGTGACAGACTGACGGACAGGACGGAAACCCCTGTAGAATTACGTTTAAACATTTTAAATTAGCTTCACTATATTGTAGAACAAAAGAAAAACGTGGGGGAGTATGTATTCTTATTAGAAAGTCAATAGAATTTAAAGTTATACAATTGTGCCATGAATTATCTGCAGACAAAGTTTTCGAGTGTTGTGGTATAGAGGTACCAAGTTACAACTGTATAATTTTTTGTGTATATAGAACTCCCAATTCGCCAGTATCAATATTTTTCAACAAATTAGATCTTATTTTTCATAAACTAGCATTTAAGCTAAACAAAAAGAAACTCATTTTATGTGGTGACTTTAATATTGACACGCTTAAAAATAATAACGTCACTGATGACTTAAAAAATTTATTATACAACTACAACCTTAAAATACATAATGATAAACCTACGAGACATCACACATGTATTGATCATATAGCTAGCAATTTTAAAGAGTCAGATGTTTCTAGTACCCTGTACAATTTTCATTTATCAGATCATAACACCTGTCAATCTCTAAGATTTCCAATTAAACTGCTATCTAAAATTAAATACTGGTATACTACCAAAAGAAATTACTCGAAGGAAAATATTGATAAGTTTAGGAAATGTCTCCGAAATATATCGTGGGAAAAAGAAACTACAGATGACACTTTTAATAATATTTTTAATAAATTTCATGATTTAATTTGTTTATTATATGACCTCTGCTTTCCATTACAAAAATATAAAATCAAAACAGACAATCTCGCTCCAAAGTGGATCACAAAAGGTATAAGAGTTGCGAGTAAAACTAAAAGAAAACTAAAACATAAATATTACGAATACAAAAGTTTAGAAAACAAAGTAATTTATGGCAAATATTCAAAATTATTAAAAAGATGCGTAACATGGTCAAAAAAAAATTTAAACATGCAACACCAGCTACACTCAAAAAGTAAAAGTAAAGCTACCTGGGAAATTATTAAAAATTATGAATATAATGATATACGAAATAATAATATTGACTGAATTAATCGTAAAGGAACTAAAATAGATCATCCTTTCGACATTGCCAGTAAATTTAATGAGTATTTTATTAATGCAGCTCTTCGTGACTCTTCTTATTTAAATAATAAAACTAAAAGGAATATGTATGAAAATGTTCAATCATCGATCTTTTTAAAACCTTGCACATTAAATGAAATCATACTTATAATAAATTCTCTTAATAATACTAAATCTGTTGGTTATGATTTTATTACTACACACATACTAAAATCATGTGTAAAGGAACTTGCTCCAATTCTGACATATTTAATAAACCTTTCTTTCATACATGGAAGATTTCCAGATAAATTAAAAAAATCTATAGTCAAACCCTTATTTAAAAAAGATAACCGTCATGAGATTCATAACTACAGGCCAATCACGTTAGTACCCATTCTATCCAAAGTATTTGAAAAAGCCATGCATAGTCGAATTACTAGTTTTGTAGCAAAATATAATATACTCAGAAACGAACAAAATGGCTTTCAAAACCAAAAATCTACTACACTTGCTACCTTTTCACTGATACGTCGAATAACTGAATATATTAATAATAGAGTGCCAATAGTAGCCATCTTTATTGATATGTCTAAAGCCTTTGACTGTGTAGAACATATCACGTTGTTGTACAAATGTGAAAAACTAGGAATCAGAGACCGGCTTTGGAATGGATCGAAAGCTATTTGACAAATCGGCAACAATGTGTTGAAGTAACACGTATTAATAATAATCTAGAGTTAACATATTACAGATCTCCTTATCTACAAAATGACTATGGGGTACCTCAAGGAAGTGTTTTAGGGCCTTTATTGTTCAATCTATATATAAACCACTTACCGAGTATAACAAAGCATCAGTCCATATTATTTGCTGATGACATATCAATTGTTATACCCTACACTAATAATTCACAGATATATGAACAAGAGATAAATTCCACTATAAAATCAGTTATATCATGGCTAGAAGATAATAATTTACAAGTCAACACTAATAAAACTAAATATATTCAATTTGGAAATTATAAAACAAAACCACAAAAATTAGACTTAACATATAAGGGCAAAAGATTGGTAGAGGTAGAAGATACACAATTCCTAGGTGTTGCTATTGACCAGCATGTCAACTGGAAATTACACATTAATAAGGTATGCAAAAAAATTAATCAATTTGTTTATGCACTACGTAGACTTCAAAATGTAGCAGGTCCGCAAGCAGCGCGTATTGCTTACTACGGGTACGTTGAATCCGTCTTAAGATATGGATTAATCTTGTGGGGCAACTCAACAGACGTAAACAGAGCCTTTCTAAGCCAGAAGAAATGTATTCGTGCACTGTGTAACGTAGGCCCTCTACAGAGCTGTAGACCCCTGTTTAAGGAAAAAAATATTCTCACTTTAACTGGGTTATATATATTAGAAATCTGCGTTTTTGTAAAAAATAATACAAATCAATTTGTCACCGTGCAGGAAAATAATAAAGTTGCAAAAAGAGATCCGACACGTCTACTTATGCCACCTTGTAGAACTGCATTATTCCACAGGAATTGTCTCGTAATGTGTATCAAGATATATAATAAAGTTCCTAAAAATTTTCGTGAACAGCCATTAACGCGAATGAAAAAAGTTTAAAGCAGTGGCTAATAAATACTGCCTTTTATAACATCAAAGAATTCTTTAACTATAAATTTTGATTTTGCTTTTATTTCTTTTTTGTTGACTTTGTTAAAGGTTATTTTTAGAATTTTTTTATGTTCTTCTAAAAACATATATTATATTTAGTATATTAGTTTATTATATTAGTATATTTAGAACATCAGTATATTTCTAATGTTAGTTCATTTGTTCTGAACACATTAATATTTAAAAAAAAAATTTTTTCGCATGCCACGAATGGCAAAATATGTTGAAACAAAAATTGACTCTGTATCCATCCGTCTGTACCCATGTTTTTAGCGAAATAAATGATTTGATTTGATTTTGATTTGATTTGAACAGTATAGTCCAAGCACAGTATTATACACACCCTCAAGACCATCCATACCATCGTCACCAACACTTTCATCATCATCATTAATTTAAATACAGTTCCACCCACTTCGACCTTGAATGCTGCGCGGGGGGTATCTACCTTCTTACCCGCGTCCACCAAGGCTGGAAAAGCAAGAGTTCGCATGAGATGGAGTAAGGAAGTAAACATATTTATCATGCGAACCTACTTCCATATCACCAAATTAGAGACCGACATGACCACATACAGACAGCAATTGCATGAACGTTTTACAAGACAATACCCAGATATTTGTGTTACAGAACAACGTATTTCCGATCAAAGAAGAACAATAGTAAGAAATAAACTTTTACCTCAAGAAGTAATAGATCAACTAAAAGAAGAAGTACGTGCACAGTTACAAGATTTAAACCAAAATCCTATTCCAGAAACGCATACACCAAATGAAAATGCTCTACAAATACCAACACAATCACTCTCTCAAATGCAACATAACACACAATCTCAATCTTATAATCAATCACAAGCATACCCACACAAACCGAGAGCATAACCCTGATGCTAGAAAATGATATTGAGACTTTAGAAAATCTCGATCAAAATCAGTTATCAGAAACGCACATCCAAGAAATACACGACAAACTGAAAACCGCTCTAATTCACTATTCAGGTATGGATCCAGCAGCTCGCCCAAAACTACCCAAGCTTAAATACACCCCAAAACTCTCTTACCTAGTACATTTATTTAATCGTATCATACTAAACCAATATATTTCCGAAGACACACAACTTTTAGATGTACACACATTGATATATTGCACAGCGTTAGTCATTTCTGAAGAACTTAATTACAAAATAACAGAATACACAGGTAGCACAAGACCAAAAGTCATAAGCAAACCAGCTTGGCAACAGAGACTTAACAACATCACTAATCAACATCACCACTTACCATCAGGTGGGATCGTAGATAAGCGCTGGCTTAGTAGAATAAAAAAAAAGACTCGAAAGAGATATAGAAAAATTGCGAGCTGACTGCGGTAGACTAACACAATATATCAACAATAACAGATCTAACAAAGTAGTCAAAAGAGTCGAGGCAATATTTAAGAACATGGCCACCCACACGAGACATGAAAATGACAATAGAAAACCCGAAGAATTCTTAGACACTTTAAAACAGAAGCTCGCACTAAAAGTCCATAGGCTGAGAAGATACAAGAAGGCACAAGAACGCAAAAATGATAACGCCATGTTTGCTACTAACGAAAAGCACTTTTACAGAAATTTACAGAAACCACAAATAGACGTAACAGCCGACACCAACACCGAACTACCAACATCAGAACAATTGGAAACATTCTGGTCAAGTGTATGGGAAGAACAAGTGCAGCATAATTATAAAGCTGGTTGGATAGCAGATGAAGAATCTAAGTGGAGCGCACTAGAAGAAATGGAATTCATCGAGATATCTGAATCTGATATAAATAGTATTACAGCAAAACTACACAACTGGAAATCCCCTGGCATTGATAAAGTTCATAATTACTGGTACAAAAAACTAGACTCATTACACAAAATTATCGCTAAAAACTTAACAGACATAATTTTAGGACAACAAAATGTGCCTGAATTTATTGCAACAGGAATAACTTACATGTTACCGAAGTCTCAATACTCTCCACAACCGTCCCAATACAGACCAATTACTTGCCTACCGACAATATACAAGATCCTTACCTCAGCAATCACAGCTAAAATCAATAAACACATAGAACACCACAACATAATAGCGGAAGAACAAAAAGGATGCAGACGAGGCCACATGGGGTGCAAGGAACAATTAATTATAGATTCAATAGTCCACAAACATGCCGCCACAAAAAATAGAAACCTTCATTGTACCTACATAGATTACAAAAAAGCTTTCGATAGTATTCCACACTCTTGGTTAATTCAAGTATTAAGAATATACAAAATAAACCCAAAAATAATAGACTTCTTACATCATATCATGTCCAGCTGGAAAACTACACTCCAATTGAATTACCATGACAATATCGTAAGAACTCGGCAGATATTTATTAGGAAAGGTATTTATCAAGGTGACTCCCTGAGTCCTCTATGGTTCTGCCTTGCACTGAACCCTCTATCTCACCTACTGCATCAGTGCCAAGCCGGATATAGACTTAAACACAACACCACAGAAGATATCACTATCTCACACCTCATATATATGGATCGACATTAAATTATACTCAAAAACAGAAAAAGAAATGAAAAAATTAATAGAGACTGTAACAGAATTTAGTAAAGCCATCAACATGCAGTTTGGACTAGATAAATGCAAAACACTACACATAATAAGAGGAAAGTAAAACCAGGCGACTATACAATTAACACTACTGATATATATGATATGATATAACAATCACTGCTATGGAACCGAAAGATGTATATAAATATTTAGGATATAAACAACTCAAAGGACTAGACCATACAGCAATTAAACACACACTTAATACGGAATATAAACGGAGAGTAACCGCAGTATGCAAAACACATCTCGCTGGAAAACATCTTATTAAAGCATTAAATAGCTACGCGATCCCAATATTAACCTACTCGTTTGGAGTGATTAAATGGTCTAAAACTGACATCCAGCAAATAGAAAGAACCACACGCACCACACTTACAAAACACAATAATCTACACCCTAAATCCGCAATAGAAAGACTCATAATAAAACGACAAAATGGAGGGAGAGGCCTAATAGACATTCATCACCTTTGGCAAAAACAAATTAGTAGCCTCAAAACATTCTTTCACAATAAATCTCACACTAGTGACATCCATAAAGCCGTAGCCCTACATGATTTTAACTACACTCCACTTAACCTAAATGAACAAACAGATACACAACACAATAACACTAATGACCCACAATAACAAAAGTTAGAGGACTGGAAAAAGAAAGTCCTACACGGACGACACCCACATGACCTGGAACAACCACATGTAGATACAGTAGCATCAAATAAATGGCTTAAAATTGGCAATCTATTCCCGAAAACTGAAGGGTTTATCATCGCTATACAAGACCAGATCATCAACACTAAAAACTACAGGAAATATGTCATTAAAGACCCCACAATAACCAACGACAAATGCCGTAAGTGCTTCACACAACCAGAGACAATACAACACATAACAGGGGCATGTACAACTCTCACACAGACAGACTACAGTCACAGACACAACCAAGTAGCAAACATCATTCATCAAAAACTAGCACTCAAACATAAACTTATACAAGACACAAACACACCCTACCACAAATATACGCCATACACTGTTTTAGAAAATCCTACACACAAACTCTACTACGACCGCGCCATACTTACTGATAGGACCATTCACTATAATAGACCAGACATAACACTACACGATAAAGTAAGTAAAATCACCTACCTAATAGATATTGCAATACCCAACACACATAACTTACAAAAAACAATAGGCGAGAAGATAAGCAAATATGCAGAGCTTAAAGAAGAAGTTACCAGAATTTGGAGACAAAATAAAGTGTATATAGTACCCATAGTCGTCTCCACCACGGGCGTTATACCCAACCATCTCCACCATAGCCTCAAATTAATAGACCTGAAAGACTCAACATACATTATACTCCAAAAAGCCGCAATTTTAAATACCTGTCGAATAGTAAGAAAATTCATGCAATTGGAAGAAAATGAAATAGTTACCCAGAACACACAACCTACATAAATACTCACTCCATGCTGCATTTACTTGGCTTAGGCCCGTATGTGCAGTAAAAACTAGCCAAAGAGCTAAGAAACAGAAATGTTTTCCCTATCATAATAATAGTAAGTAATTATTATAAACCCATACAGTTAATATTATAATAATTACTTACTAGAATAAATTATTATGATATCTTTGCCGTGCAGTGGCGGTCAAGAATATCCACTACCCCATATCTTCCCGTGGGTGTCGTAAAAGGCGACAAAGGGAAACAGGCAGGAGATGGGCAGCAGCATCTTCCTGGTAATAGCCAAAATTACAATAAAAAAACTGCGGTTGCCAACCCGCTAGCCAAGCGTGGCAACTATGACAAGTACCCCCCTATGAATAGAGTAACAAGAAGACGGCCCCCAGTCGCCGGCGGCCCCGCTATTCATGCTACGGTGGCGACCATGGTAACGGCGGGGCAGGGGGTGCTAAGAATCTCCGGTGGAGGTTCGGTTGCCACCTTAGACAACTCGACCTGGCAACGTACAACGCACGCACCCTGAGGACTCACGAGAGGTCGTGGAGGTAGAAGAAAAGATAGACAAGTTACGCTGGCATATTATAGGATTATCCGAAGTCCGAAGAGAGGGGGAGGACACGGTAATCCTCCAATCCGGCAACTTGCTCTATCACCGGGAGGGCGACCATCTGTCCTAAGGAGGTGTCGGATTTATCATCCACAAGTCGTTAACAACGTTGTAAAGATCGGGAGTGTGTCGACGAGGGTTGCGTACCTTATACTCAGAATCACCAAACGGTATTCGCTGAAGGTCATACAGGTTTACGCACCAACCTCGGCACACCCCGATGAGGAGGTGGAGGAAATGTATGAGGATATCTCTAGAGCCATGCATTCCTCCAAAACCCAATATACGGTATTAATGGGAGACTTCAATGCAAAACTAGGCACAAGAGAGAACGGTGAGCTGAAAGTAGGCCGACTTCATGTAGAAAGAGGGACTCTTTATGATGAACTCTTTCTTCAAGAAGCGGCCCCACAGGAAGTGGACCTGGTTCGACAAAAAATGAAATTGACTTCATTATGACGACAAGACGACAACTGTTCAGTGATGTCTCCGTGATCGCGACGGTCAAAACCGGCAGCGATCACCGAATGGTGAGAGGCACACTGAACCTAAACGTTAAGTTGAAGAGGTCTCGTCTAATGAAATCAACGCTCCGTCCCCCTCGTGCTCTGTTCCAAAGTCGTGAAACTTTTCAACTCGAGTTACAAAACCATTTTTAGTGCCTAGAAGACTGCAATGAAGTGGACGATATGAATGACAAGCTCGTGGAAACTGTCCATGCGGTTGGAGCTAAGTTCTGCACGACTCGCCGCAGAAGAATACAAAAACTCTCCGATCACACTCTTCATCTCATGGCTGTTAGACGGGAGATGAAGCTACATTGTTCAACAGATTTGACAGCATACAGGCAACTGAACAGACAGATCTGCAAATGCATGCGGCGGGACTTACGCAACTTCAATACAGCTTGTATTGAAGAAGCGATCGAGCGGAACCAAGGCTCCAAAGTCTTTGCCAGAGATCTGTCTACCAGAGAGAGCCAACTGTCGAAGCTGAAGACCGAGTGTGGCAGCATCATTTCCGGGATACCTGAGATTTTGAGTGAGATTGAGAGCTTCTATGGACAGCTGTACACATCATCGTTGGAGCCACACGTAAGTGTGAGTAAAGATCCAAGAGCGAGTCTTATCCGACACTATCCGATGATATCCTGTACGACAGTCTGAGCGACATTAGAATGGCTCTCAAGCACCTTAAAACCGGCAAGGCCCCAGGCGAGGATGGAATTACAGCGGAGATTCTGAAAGCGGGTGGAAAACCGGTACTTGAAGTCCTTCAGAAGCTCTTTAATTCCGTCCTCCATGGTGGCACTACACCGGAGGCGTGGAGCAGAAGTGCGATGGTCTTGTTCTTGAAGAAAGGTGACAACGCTCTCTTGAAGAACTATAGACCGATTTCACGTCTACGTGCTGTTTTCGAGAGTCATTACGAATCGTTTCGCGCGCAGACTTGACGACATCCAGCCTCCCGAACAAGCCGGTTACCGAAAAGGCTTTAGCATCATAGACCACATACATACCCTTCGACAAATTGTACTGAAGTCCGAGGAGTACAATTTTCCACTATGTCTGGCGTATGTGGACTATGAGAAAGCCTTTAATTCCGTCGAAATTTGGGCGGTGCTGCAGTCCCTTCAGCGATGCCAAGTTGACTGTCGGTATATCGAAGTGCTGAAGTGCTTGTACAGTAGAGCTACGATAGCTATCTGAGTACAGAACCAGAGTACGAAACCTATCCAATTGCAGAGAGGTGTAAGACAGGGTGACGTGATATCCTTGAAACTCTTCACCGCTGCATTGGAAGACGTTTTCAAGCTTGTGGACTGGAAAGGATACGATATTAACATAAATGGCGAGTACGTCACTCACCTTCGATTTGCCGACGATATAGTCCTTATGGCAGAATCGCTGGAGGACCTAAGCACTATGCTCAATGGCCTCAATAGTGTTTCCCAACGGAAAGGTTTAAAGATGAACATGGACAAAACAAAGATCATGTTTAATGTCCATGTCACATCTATGCCTGTAGATGTTGGGGACACTAAGCTCGAAGTTGTTGACGAGTATGTTATGTAAGTCCAACTTCGACCGAAAAGTCAATCGACAGATTCAACTCGGTTGGGCAGCGTTCGGGAAATTACGGCACATCTTCTCAACAGGTATACCTCAAAACTTGAAAACAAGACTGTACAACCAGTGCGTGTTGCCAGTGATGACCTATGGTACTGAGACGTGGTCCTTCACTGCTGGCCGGATGAGGAAGCTCAAGGTCGCTCAGCGAGCTATGGAGAGGGCTATGGTCGGAGTTTCTCTGCGTGATAAACTCAGAAATGAGAATATCCGCAGTAGAACCAGAGTGACCGACATAGCCCAACGGATTAGTAAGCTGAAGTGGCAATGGGCCGGCCATATAGCTCGAAGAACCGACAACCGTTGGGGAAAAAAGGTTCTCGAGTGGCGGCCTCGTACCGGCGGACGAAGTGTAGGGCGTCCCCCCAGTAGATGGAGTGACGATCTGGTAAGATATGCAGGAAGTTGATGGATGCATTCTTTGGGGGAGGCCTATGTTCAGCAGTGAACAGGGCTGTAATGATGATGATGATGACTTAAAGTATATTTTTATGGATTCCCACATCAAAATGAAGCCTATATTGTCCGAGACTCCTCTGAGTCGATTATTGCCGGTTTCACTAGGTCACTAACTAAGATGTAGGTTCGGAACCCGAACTGCTAAACTTTGTACGGATTCTTCTCCCATAGGAGGCAGGATTTACCGTAATCGTCTCAGAGAGTGACTCCTTAACATCAATTCTGTCTGTCTAGTCTCATAGACAATATATATATATATATATATATATATATATATATATATATTGTTGGGAATGAGGGTAAAAAAAATTAAAAGGAATTACGAACAAATTAAGTTAGAATTGTATTGTCCCACCCGTTCTAACACTACACAGCGTCGCGCACATATACGAGACACAGTGTCGTTACAATGCCCGTTGGGGTATTCTACTAATGTAGCCAAGGAAGATCTTGTTGCTGAGAGAGGCTGGCGAGGATATATATAGATGTTTATGGACCACAGCATCCATCAGGTGAACTGTGTGCTCGTTTGTCACCCTTAAACTATTTTATAAAAATAAAGAATTGAACTTGAAATTTATAAAGAGAGAGAGAGAGAGCAATGCAAGGACGGATCTAGCCTATAATTCATCCGGAAAACTTAAATATGTTTTTCTTTAAAAAAAAAAGATAACATAAATGGTTGTTGGCGACGCGTCTATAAATAATATTTCAATTTATTAGTTTACCAATTACGGATAGCTTCTTAAGATAAATTATCAAGCAATAATTATCCTATAAGAAAACGCTTAGTAAAATTTTAAAGAAATTTCGAATTAATATCCTAAGGTCCAGGGTTCGATTGTATGAATGTATGTCTTATACAAATAAATATATTGAGTAAACCGTAAGAGCGCAATAGACAAAAATAAACGTAATGGTAT
This sequence comes from Parnassius glacialis, assembly GCA_033319125.1. Lineage (NCBI taxonomy): Eukaryota > Metazoa > Arthropoda > Insecta > Lepidoptera > Papilionidae > Parnassius > Parnassius glacialis. The sequence continues at coordinate 50,029,511 of JAVANC010000017.1, forward strand.
AGTGAAATCGCATAGGGTGCGCGGCTCTTTATCGAGTATAGCTTTACCTCATTAAACTGGTTTTCATGTATTTCGTTCGAGACCAGCCAGTAATACATATAATCAAGAAAGAAAACATATAGGGAAGTCATAGGGAAAGTAATTGTACTCTTATGGAGCAGTTTGAAGACAATTGCTGTTTTATTCCCGAGGGATCTTCCACTAACGCCTATATACGCAACTAAAGTCTACTTCAACAAGACACGTTAACCAAGACGACTGGACCGGGACCGCTACAAGAGGATCCGTAATCTTCGTCGTCTGACCTTTTCTTTTGAGAAAGGGACTTCAGGCACTCTCTTGTGATACTCCTTCACGGGGTCCACGACCACCTCGTTGACCCCCCGAACCCATCTTGGTGTTTCTGGGAAGAACGTCTGTGACAGACTAATCCCAGTTTCTGATTAGGGAGCTGATGCTGTAGGTCCTTTTCAATGGTCTTTGACAGTCTAGTCTAAATAACGCTAATAAATCCTATTCAAGTGAAGCCGGGGCCGGATCAATAGTTGTAAATATGTCTAATGGTTTATTCCGCCTAAATTTAATACCTTTTTGCTATAAGATAATATATAAGAAGGTATCAAACTTAAAATTTTAAGGGTGCCCTCGTTACAAAACTCATTAATTCAAAAGGTCGATCGCACTGTTTCTACGCACAAGCTATGTACTAGCTTCATGTTTCAATTAAATTTGTAAAATAAAAATAACAAACATTTTTAGGTTATGTTTGAAAGTTGAGCCGATATTAAAATAATGACCACTACATAAGTCAAAAAAAAAGATATGTTCGGGGGTTAAATTAGGCGTAAATTTTGTTATTGAAACTAGCTATCCTCCCGGCTTTGCCTGTATGAGATCTATACGATAATCAAATACCATATACCAGCGTAAAATGGCAGCTTGACACTGCTGTGTTTCGTATGGTGAATGTAGAGAACCGGAGACCCATTTTAATGGAAAAGAGGCATTCCATCTTAGTCCTCACGGGTGACGACGCATCTGTATTTTGATTCTTTATTGAGGATAGATGTAGATGTCTGTGGGTCACAGCAACCACTTACCATCAGGTGGACTATGTGCTCGTTTGTCACTCTTATCCTATAAAAAAAATATTTTATCAATTTTTTTAAACTTTAAATATTTAAGATTTTATATAGCGAAATTGAGGTATGGCCACATATCCAGAAGATAGCCCGGACAGGCAGACAGACAGACAGACAGACAATTTTTAAATGGTTTTTTTATGTGTTAATATCATGTGAATAACCCCCTGAGTTTAATAGAAGTCAGTTATTTCAATATTACATACAAACACTTCAATTTTATTTGTATTATTCATGGCATTATTAAATGTATCAGATCCAAGGCAAAGTACGGAAAATACCAATCTCACACTTCTAAGGCTCCCTTTTCCTTTGACCTTTAGCAACCAGGCTCTGGTGTCCCGCTCACCACCCCGCTCCCACTTTCGTCGATAACGGAATTCATTTATTTTTATATTCTACTACGCCAGCGCTTATCTACGATCCCACCTGATAGTAAGTGGTGATGTAGCCTAAGATGGTGAAGCACACTGACTTAACAAAAGCCTATTCACTCTTGCCTTGAAGACACCCGCACTGTAATCGGATGGAAAGACAGATGCTGGCAACTTATTCCACTCCTTTTCTGCACGCATGATGAACGACCTGGCGAACTGTTTAGTTCGAATGCGTGGTAAGTCATTGCCAGAGGTGGCGAGTGGTAGCGACGTGAGAGAAGCCTTCGCCCCGTACCCGTCCCGTATGGGTGTCTTGAAAACCGACTTTAAATATTTTTTTTAAAAACTTAAGTGACGAATAATCTTACAGCCTACCTGATGATAGGTAGCTACTGCAGTTCATGGACGCCAGCAGTCAACTTTAAACAAAGAAGGCTACAGGTGCGTTGACACCTCAAAGGACTAAGTTGGAGTTGGCCCTACAGCCTATAATTATAATGGTATTGTATACCCTTCAGACCTAAGTACAACCCTTCTGCCACTTATATTTGGATACAAAAGTAGGTAGGCAAGAGGATAGTACGTGCAGTCCAAGGCAGAGAATGAGTTCTACCGTCTAGTTCCAGAAAGATTCCGATAGTCACAAGAGATATACAAGATATATACAAGAGAAGGTAAGTCATTAATATACACTAGAAATAGGAATGGGCCGAGAATGGAGCCCTAAGTGACACTCATTAATACAGGTGACCCGAAAGAACTTTTACCATTGATAATAACTTCCTGCATTCTATTATTTAAATATGAAATAATAAGTTTATGCGCTGTGTTCTTGACACCATAGTACTGTAGCTTCCTGATTAATGTCTCATGGTGAACGCAGTCGAAGGCCTTGGAAAGGTCACGAAATATACCCAGAGTATCCTCTGAATTCTCCCATGCACAAAAAATATGTTTAATAAACCTAGCAAGCTAACAGCATAGCAAAGTGGCGAAGTAATCAGCTTTGTAGCGGTTTCTAACGGAAAAAAGAAATTCAAAATAGGAGGTTCAGATGCCTGGGTGGGGCCCCCCCGCTGACGCAGAGTCTCCGGCCTCAGCTCGTGGAGGACGTGGTGAGCGCTCTGTTCCCTGCGCGAGGGGAACATCCGCCCCCGCCTATGGCTCCGCCACCTGCGGTGCCGGAAGCGGACCACCAGGACGACGACGACGACATCCCGGAAGGGACCGGGGTAGACCTGAGAGTGGCGGTACGTAGGCTCAAGGCCAGGAATACCGCCCCAGGACCCGATGGCTTGCCTGGCAAAGCCTGGGTCCTGGCCTCGGAGGCTCTCGGGCCCCGACTGGAGGGGCTCCTAAGCGCATGCTTGGAGAGAGGCCAATTCCCGCTTCGTTGGAAGACGGGGAAGCTGGTCCTCATTTGGAAGCCGGGGCGCCCTGCGGACTCTCCGTCCGCATACCGGCCCGTGGTGCTGCTCGACGAGGTGGGCAAGCTCTTTGAAAGAGTCATTGCAAACCGCCTCGCCGAGCACCTTGCGGGGACGGGGCCGGATCTTGCGGAACACCAGTTTGGTTTCCGCAAGAGGCGCTCTACGGTGGACGCCATCATGCGCGTGAGAGCCCTCACGACGGGGGATGCAGTGGCCAGGGGGAGGGTTGTTTTGGCGGTGTCTCTCGACATCGCCAACGCCTTCAACTCCATGCCCTGGAGCTGCATTAGGGAGGCACTCCGGTATCACCGGGTGCCGACCTATCTCCGTCGTATAGTCGGGGACTATCTGACGGACAGGGCCGTCATCTACCCCGGTCGCAACGGTGAGTGGAACCGGCGAGAGATGTCGTGCGGTGTCCCACAGGGTTCGGTTCTGGGGCCGCCCCTGTGGAACATCGGTTACGACTGGGTGCTGCGCGCCGACCTCCCTACCGGCGTCAGCGTAGTTTGCTACGCTGACGACACGCTGGTACTGGCACAAGGGGGGTCGTACGAGGCGGCGGCGGAAACTATGACACGCGGGGTTGCGATAGTCGTTGAGAGGATCCGGCAACTGGGTCTCGAGGTGGCTCTGCACAAGTCCGAGGCCATGCACTTCCATGGTCCTCGGAACAGGCCACCACCGGGATCCTCAGTGATGGTAGGAGGGGTATCCATCGGCGTCGAGTCGACGTTGAAGTACCTAGGACTCGTCCTCGACGGCCGATGGAACTTCGTTGAGCACTTCCGACGTTTGGCTCCCAAACTGGAACGGACCGGGGCTGCCTTCAGGCGGCTCCTGCCGAACCTGGGGGGGCCAATCGCCTCCTGCCGGAGGCTCTACGCGGGGATCGTGAGGTCCATGGCCCTTTACGGGGCCCCGGTGTGGGCGCGTGGTTTGGCGCGGCTTGCCGTCCACCACCTAAACGCGCCCCAAAGGGTGGTTGCCGTAAAGATGGTTCGCGGCTACCGCACGATCTCCCGCGAGGCGGCGAGCCTCCTTGCCGGATTGCCGCCATGGGATCTGGAGGCGATAGTCCTCGCGCGCCTGCACGAATGGCGCGCGGAGGCACTATGCCGGGGGGAAACCCCGCTGCCGCGGCAAGTTGTCGCGCAGCGGACAGACTTCCGGCGTGATCTCATGGCGACATGGAGAGAGCGACTGTCGCAACCCCGTGCTGGGCACGCCACTATAGCGGCGATAAGACCCCTCTTTGAGGAGTGGCTTGAGAGACGCCACGGCGTCCGCACCTTCCGCCTGACGCAGGTCCTCACCGGACACGGTGTGTTCGGGAGGTTCCTGCACCGAATCGGGCGGGAGGAAACGCCCGGGTGCTCCCACTGCGAGGATCGACCGGAGGACACGGTGGAGCACACCGTGGAGGTGTGCCCTGCTTGGGCGGAGCACCGCCGTGTCCTCGTAGCGGCGATAGGCGGCGGCGACCTCTCGCGTCCGGCCCTGGTCGAAGCCATGGTCCGGAGCGAGACGGAATGGGATGCCGTCACCACCTTCTGCGAAGCAGTGATGCTAGCGAAGGAGGTGGCGGAGCGGGAGAAGGAAAGAGCAACAGCTTTCCTTCCCGGCCGCCGCGGGAGACGCCCCGGGCGTCGGGGGCTACGTCGTGGCCCCCGGCCACCGTAGGCGCGGGCCTGTGGACGGCGAGCAATGGGTAGCTCGCCGTCCGTCCGTCTAACGACGACAGGCCGTGTCGACGGCGCGTTTTGTTCCACGCGCGCCTCAAAGAGCTGTCAGCAGCGTGAAGGGGCCCGCAAGGGCCGACGCCTGCCGGGGCTGCGGGCTGTTCGAAAGAGATACCGCGGCTCCGGAACGTAAGGGCACTGAAGGAACACGGATGGTTTTTAGTCAGTAAAAGTCTGACACTCCCTTCCGCTCCACCCAGAGCGAAAGGCGTCATTTGATGATTTTCCATCCGCAAAAAAAAAAAAAAAAAAAAAAGATGCCTGGGTGATCAGTAATCGATTGCTGAAAACAGAATTTGAAAATTCGAAACCGTTCTCGAGATAATCGTGGGACAGATGGACAGACGGACGGACAGACGGACAGACATCGTGAAATCAATAAGTGACTTCGCAAGCTTCGCCACTTAATAAGCTCAACTCCAGCGCCAGTTGTCGAGCGACCCCTTGTAAAACTAATTGATTTTTATGTAGCAATTTATTAATATTAAAGAAACTTAACATCTGATCTAAAATAATTTTTTCAAAAATTTTACTAAACGTTGGTAGTACAGAAATTGGTCTATAATTGGCGGCGTCTAAAGTACTACCAGATTTAAATAAAGGTTACTATGTTTCATTAAATCAGGAAACACACCAGATTCGACGCTTGTGTTAAATATAGTGGTTAGATAAGGTGCTATTATATCTATTATAGATAAAATAACTTTAACGGAAATCCCCCATAAGTCTGCCGTTTACTTAAGATCAATAGTTTTAAAATATTTAACGATATCTTTTGGCAGTACTCTATGGAATTTAAAAGTATTTGAACAAGCCTTTACATTTTGTTTAAGCAATGATTCGGCGACAGTAGGAGTAATAGTAATTAACGTAGGCGAAGTAACCACTCGTGTCAGACCATATGCCAAGGCAAAGTCGTAAACAGATACCCCGCATGATCGGTTAAACGTGAACCAAGCCGGCGTGGTGGGCGTTAAAATGCCAAGGATCACAATTCCCGCGGGAGGGATCTACTGTAGCAAGGAATTTGTAGCCATTTGGACGTGGTCGATGATTCGATCTTTGTCGGCATATGTACTTACGTCCTCGTAATATGTACTTACATTCGTACGTATTAACTCTATTTTTTACCTAAAAATAAACTAGTAAACCTGTTAACAGTTTCTGTTGGTGTATTAAAAGCTGTAACAATTTCCAACACCACGCTTAGAAATAGAAACAAACAAAAGTACATCCTACAAATTCGTAACACACGTAAATTTCATAATATATTTGCCCGCTATTTCACCATAAACATTACTGGCTTAGCGCTGCCAGCGTGTGTAATCCCCGCCAGAGTTTCCCCGTGCTTGCGAAGCCCATGCCACGCGACTAGCAATCCAATTACATCGGCAACGAATGAAGTTCGGATTAGAATAGTGTGCGATTCTATGCTCCCCGATTTCGAGAGAAAACGTGACCGGTTCAAGAACTCGGTAACTGTGTATTAGGGGTTGCTTAAGGTTAAGGTTTAGCAACTATCATCATGTCTTAAGATCGCCCTTTTTGTAATTTTGTTAAAAAGAAGTACTAAAATTCATTTGTCAATACAGTCCACTATAGTACATTTTTATACGTGGTAGAGCCATGCTGCAGCTATATTAGTAGTATAGTTATAGCACGAATGGGTCGGCTCGACTGGGGAAGGACCACGCTCCAGCGTAAAATAGCAGCTTAATACTGCTGTGTTTCGTATGGTGAGTGTAGAGAACCGCAGACCCTTTTTACTGGAAAACAGGCATTCCATTTTAGTCCTCACGGGTGACAACGCATCTGCATTTTGATTCGCAACGATAATAGATGTAGATGTCTATAGGCCACAGCAACCACTTACCATCAGGTGGACTGTGTACTCGTTAGTCACCCTATCTTCTAAAAAAAAGTCCCGGTCATGAGACTGTAATCAGAACTCTACCGTAAGGACTAACATAATATTATTCCCTACTTAATATAAGTTTATAGCCTGTGCTGTGATGGCCCTGGGGTTAAGAGCTCACCGAAAATTTCAGATTATGCAAATATTTTTACGCAAATGGTTTTAAAGCAGTAGTGACATCAGAGACGGCTGAACTTTGTCAATGAAATGGTTCTCTAAGAGATGAATATTTGTGCCTAAAACTGTAGAGCCTTTCGGTCCGTAGGATCGTCGCGAAGTGAAGTTTCTATTATTTATAATTAAAAATGTTGTACAACCGACTTCAATATAAATTAGTAAGTCAAAACCTATTGGTCAGACATAAATCAAATTTATATGGGACCACATGTGAAGCACGAGCTTTCAAATAAGAATCATCGAAATCGGTTCACCCAGTAAAAAGCTATAAGGTAACACTCATAAGAAAAACATACCTACAGTGGAATTGAGTACGTCCTGCTTTTTGAAGTCGGTAGAAAGTACCTAAACGATCAAAACTGGTTTTTTTTTACTAGTGAATCAAAATTAAATTTATTACTATTGTAAGTTGAAGGCATATTATTTTTATAACTTATCCTACTTTTAAAAATTTAAATAAAAAAAGATCTAAAAATTCAAGGTTTTCAACAAGGCATTTTTCAGCATCTAAAGAAATGCCTTGTTTAGCACTTGACACGAAGCGAGGGCGCGTTTCTAAACCACTAGCTGAATCATGCTGGAGGCAAGGTCGAGCTCCACTCGGTCGAATGTATAATGATGTTTTAAAATGTTATCACATAATATGTACACACCATAACGCTTCTCAGCGTAGTGTGTAAGCAAATATTCTAAATACAGCATCAGCAAACCAGCTGACGCATTCTTGGAAAGGACATGATACTACAGACTTAAAAAGTTAGATGTTGCTGTATGATAACCTACATATTTGTAAACATTTCTACTTATTTAAAAAAAAAAAATATTAATTTTACGTTTACTCTATTTTTGAAGATGTGGAAAAACTACGTGGTATAGCCACGCTGCAGTTATTATGGTTGTAGCACGAATGATCCGGCTCTACCGGGCTAAAATAGCACCTTAATGCTGCTGTGTTTTATTTGATTAGTGTAGCGACCCTTATTACTGTAAAAAATTCCATCGTAGTCCTCGAAGGTGACAACGTATTTGCATTTTGATTCTGAATTGAAGATAGATAGTGTTTATGGGCCACAGAATCCACTTACCATCAGGACTGTAGAATCTACTAGTTACTATGTGGATGACTCTATGCTCCTTTGTCACTGAGATTTTGGTGGGAACTTGACCGGCGGTGGCTTGCTGCTCCTGTATTATTGTTTAAATAATGATTTGAAGTGGAATTTGATATGTAAAAGTGGTGCGATTTTGTGTGTTAAGTGTTTGCGCATGTGAACTGTTAGTGGAAACGGTGAAAGAAGTGCTCTGATTGTGATGTAATATTCAAGGTAAGGTCTCTCTCTGTTTAGGCGCCTTGAGATAACATCACAAACTGTCAGCTGTCTACTGGCTCAAGTTACCGTCAAAATCTCCTAAGGGCAGCACAATGTGACGTATCAACATATTGTGAAGCAGTGTACTATGAAGTATAATTATATATTGTAACATCAGGCTCAGAAGGGCTAGAACCCAGAGCCGTAAAGCCAGTTATAAAGAAGAAGAATCCTTTGTCACTCTTATTCTATAAAAAAAAACTTATCTATGAAATGGGGCGTTATATTCTACAGGTTTGTCTGTTGGACCTTTAGACCCTCCACCCAAAGTGAATGGGATTCTACACCCTATTGTGAAAAGTCAGAATGTGTCTAAAAAGGCACGTATGGCAATTCACAATACTATGTTAGTCCCTACTTTAATGTATGGTAGTGAAAGTTGGGTGAGGCAGAAGAAGCACGAGAGTAGAATAAATGCTGTAGAAATGCGGTCATTAGGGACTAAGTTGTCGAATTCTAACGGTTGAAAGCTTACTCTTATTTTGTGTGTGCACTTTCAAAATCTAAAATGATAACATAAGGTGTTAATGTAAGGTGTAATGATAATGTAAGTGCTATTAGTGCAGTCATTTTCTGAAGTGGAATCACCAACCTCGGTGACGCCCCCTTCAAGACAACACTTTAGTTAAAAAAACTTATTAATTTTACCTTTTAACATTAGAACTACACCCCCCCTCCTCCCCTCTCTATGTTGAGGAAATAACGGACATAGATACCTTTGTCACAACGATCCAAAAACTTACTGTGTGCATTACCGGTAAGCGGTCTCTGGCAGCAAGTCCGTCACTGCCGCAAATAAGAGACTCATCAACCTAGGTGCCGACGAGATCAGTAGATATGGGCATAAACTAACCAGCATGTCAGTTACCCCCAGTGCAACATGGACAGCGACTTGAAGGCTGACATGGTCGCCTGTGTTAGAACCGAAATGGCCAAATTAAAGGGCCAATTCTCCACGCAGCTTCAACAGAAGGTGCGGCCTGTCTCATACGCCCAGGCCACTGCGACTTGCAGAGGGCCGGGCATTCATCTTAATGTGACTGCTGCGCTGCCAGCCCGGCCACGGCCGCCAGCGCGGTCCACCAGCCAGCAAGCCAGCCATGGTGGTGACTCCAAAGGTAACTCCCAAATCTCGGCAGGAAGCAATCGAGGCATTCAAGAGGAGCATGTCATATCGCCCTGCGAGTTATGCATCGACAAGGGTTCAGGCAGTGTCAAATCACAAACTCAGAGTTGAATTCGACACAACTGAACAACGTGACGACACCCTACAAATCATCTGAACATGTTAGCGTTGAGCCGGCTAAGGGACTGCGGGCAATGATTGCACTAAAGGGTATTTCCAAAGATATACCAACTGAAGAGATAATTAATATTGTCAGGGGGCAGAACCCAGAATTGTAAGAGGCTTTTATTGAGGAGGATGATATGCGTCTTAAAACGATGGCGTAATAACAAAAATCCTGCGGATTTGGCGGATGTCCGCCACTCTGCCATATCACCAGAATATCCAAAACTGAGAGCCATGAGAGAAAGAATAAATAACAGAACTGACTATGGATTTAATTAATAAAAATATAAAAATTATACAGTATAATATTGATCGTTCAGAAAAGAGTTTACACGAATTAATTCTTTTTTCATGGCAGGTGACTATCAAATTACATTGTTGTTGGCTCAGGAAATGAGGTGCGACCAACTCAGGGCCTCAACATATAACAATTTAGTCAAAAAGGCAGATTCAAGGCTTGTATACTCATCAAACCAGATTGTGGTCAGGTACTAGGCATGTCACAATACTCCAACACAAATTTTTGCGTCATTCAATTCACGAGTGGCTGCCAAAAAATATTCCTCATATATTGAGCCGGATCCTAACGAAAATAATACTTTAGAGATCATAGATAATTTTCTCGAAACCTCCCAATCCCCAATACCATTATAGGTGGTGACTTCAATGGATGGCAGCACCTATGAGGCAGAGTCTAACAACCCCAGATGATGTACCGTAGCGGAGCTGACATATGCAAATGTCGGGCCCTCACCCACTTTTGAAACCGTCACACACGGCAGGGATCTATATATATATATACTAGCTGACCAGGCAGACGTTGTTCTACCCTTTTCGACGGCCCTTCATATAAAAAAAATCTTATCTCTCAAGTTGGACCAAACTGCACAGAGGGTGCAAATTTCATTGAAATCAGTTCAGTAGTTTAGGAGTTCATCGCGGACAAACAACGTGACACGTAATTTATACATATATATATATATATATGACTGTATAGTCGGGTGGAAGGTAAACCTCAGCGCCTCATCGTAACACAATGATGTGGAGTACGAGATTGAAACTAAGAATTCTTTCTCAAATTCGACATCCATAACCAATTCCAGATTTAAATATAACTACAACAAGGCCAATGGGGAATATTCAAGGATGCACTTCACACGCTCATGACCAACACAGGCATTAATACAGCTGGCTTGGAAAACTTGATTGATGACATCTGCGGGGTAATTCATAAAGCGTGTAAAGAATCTATGCTGACAAAGAAAGACGACCGATCCCTGACGAAGCATAGCCCGCTGTGGTGGACGGAGAGATTGTCGGACCTAAAAGGTAGGTCATCCAGTTACACCACAGACTCAACTGAATGAGACATCAGAACCCCCTTCGCTGTTGAGAAGGTTTTGGAACATCTTAAGTGGATGAACCCCAAGAAAGCACCCGGCATCGATGGTCTTACATCTGACATCTGCCTACAGTTCACTAACAATTACCTATACCTTATAACGGGAATCATGACCAGGTGTCTAGAACTCCAATACTTTCCTCAGCAGTGAAAGGGGGCGGAAGTTAAGATCATACTAAAGCCGGGCAAGACTGATTATAGCGAATTGGGCTCCTTCTGCCTTTGGAAAGTTGCTCGAAAAATTGCATGAAGCGGCTCACATATTATGCAACCAAGGCATCCGCTCCACGTTTGACAACGCGTGGTGGCCCGTACTGTTTAAGAGATTACGTACAATACAATGCCCTAAGAACATCTTTCATTTAATAGAGAGCTATATGACGAACCGCACAGTTACATTAGAATACACAGGAGCGCAGGTCACTAAGCGCAACACTAAGGGCTGCATACAAGTTTCGGCATGTGGAACATGATCCTGAATGAGTTGCTTGAGGCTGAACTTCCAACTGGATGTCATTTGGAGGCCTTTGCAGATGATGTTTTACTTATCGTCTCCGCAAATGATGTAAATACTTTACAAACGAACACCAAACATGCTTTGCAAATCATCTTGGAATGAGGGCAAAGTGTCAAATTGATCTTCGGACTCACTAAGATGCAAGCGATTGCGTTTACGCGCAAGGCTAAGGAAGAATAACAGTGGTAGAGCCACGCGGCAGCTTTTGCTGTCGCACGGATGGGCCGGCTCGAAACGGGGTGGTACCACGACCTCACAGAACACCAACGTGAAGTAGAGGTTTACCTCTGCGTTTCACTTGGTAAGTGCAGGTGGCCGGAGGCCCTTTTTACTGGAAATGAGGCATTCCATCTTAGTCCTCACGGGTGACAACGCATCTACACTTTGATTAGTAATAGAGGATAGATGTAGATGTCTATGGGCCGCAGCAACCACTTACCATCAGGTGGACTGTGTGCTCGTTTGTCACCCTTATCCTATCATCATCATCATTACAGCCCTTCACAAGTCCACTGCTGAACATAGGCCTCCCCCAAAGAATGCCACAAAGCACGGTCCTGAGCCACCTGCATCCGTCGACTTCCTGCATGTCTTACCAGGTCGTCACTCCATCTCGTGGCGGGACGCCATACACTTCGCCTACGGGTACGACGTTGCCACTCGAGGACCTTTCTTCCCCATCGGTTGTCGGTTCTTCGAGCTATATGGCCGGCCCACCGCCACTTCAGCTTACTAATCCGTTGGGCTATGTCGGTTACTCTGGTTCTACTGCGGATATCCTTATTCCTAAGTTTATCACGCAGAGAAACTCCGAGCAGCGAAAGCGCTGAGCGACTTTGAGCTTCCTCATACGGCCAGCAGTGAAGGACCACGTAAGGACCACGATTCCTATAAAAAAAAAGAAGAACTTACCTACATCCTTTAAAGAGGCTAAGCATTTATTATGCAGACCAGAAATCAAAAACAAGACATCCCTTATTCGAAAAATATATATCATACTAGCTGTTCCTCGCGACTTCGCCCACGTGTAATTTAGGGTTTTAATTTTTTTGTGAGGAACCCCAATTATTTTTCTAAATTAAAAGTAGCCTAAGTTACTCCTTATGACATCAGCTATCTGCCAGTGAAAGTCCCGTCAAAATCGGTCCAGCCGTTTCGGAGATTCGTCGGAACAAACAGACAGACAGACGGACAGACAGACAAAAATTTTAAAAAGTGTATTTTTGTTATAAGTACCGTTTATACTTTCATATGCATTTATTAAAACGTTGTAATTTTTACATTACAAACAGACACTTCAATTTTATTTATTTGTATAGATGTATAGATAATATAAAACTTAAAATAACTACATAACCTAAATGCTTTAATCTACATATTGTATTCTTAAGAATAAAGATAAAATTAGAACGGAGGAGTAATAATTATATATTATGTTAACTTAAAAATTTAAACTAAGCGAAAAATGTATACATAATATTGTCTTAAATTTTTTAAGCTTATCTGTAAAATATAATATAAGTAGAACATATTTCTTATTGCCCTGTAACAGAATATGCACTATTTAAAAAATGTAGGTACAAAATAGATCTATGATTTAATTGACATTAATTTGCCCTACATCACAAAGTTTTTATTGGAAAATATATTTTCAAAAATACAAATTAAAGACTACATTGGTATAATATGACTTATTACACCTACCTATGAGTAAGATCAGCAACAGTTATGAACTTCCATATATATTACTATACTCTTTGGTTATGAAAACGAATCTATAGGTAAGCAAAGCACAACCCCGCTTTTTGCGTTACATTTGCACCAACGCCATTTATCGATGACAATTGTTAACTATTGTACTTTTCTAAACTGAGATGGTATTTAATATTAACATTAATCTTTGTGAGAATTCATAATCTTTTTTTTTTACCTACTATGTTTGTAATATAAGAATATCATTAAATCCTTTTATTTTGATTTCTGACATCAGACAACATGCTAAATGGCTACTAAAATAATTGTTTATAAACTAAGTTGCTTAAACAGAGTGCTGTAAATAATAACAAACTTACGACGAAGGAAAAGTAAAAATTTCTGGTACAGTATCTACTGCCTATCTGTATCTCAGAAGCATACCCGAATGATGTATTTGAATAACCCTCCCTTAGAGTAATTACTCTGGGAAGCCTCCATCTACGATCTACGACTTATGTGGTTCTTCTCCGATTACATAAAAGTCATAGTGAAAAATCACTGTGACTTTGTCTAAAGGTTGGATACTTGGAACGTTGAAACTGATACATAAACTTCCAGTATACTATATCTCAACTATTTACGTAGTACAAAACCAAGCGGATTGGTCGGTCCTTGTTTATTTCTCCATTTTATTCTAATTAATTTTTGCGCTTTTTTTAATTTATCCTATGCTACTGCAGCGCCACCCTTATTGGACACGTTTTTAGTGACACTTTTCATATATAGAGATAGTCCTCCTTCTCTCTGCTCTTCATAATACAAACGTAATAATAACAAAACTATTTTAATGCTAACATATTATTTGCATCATATGTGCAATTTTTCGAATTTGGATAAGGATTATTGGATAAGATTTTTTCATTATACTTACCAAAATCACATAGGACGTGTATACTCCCTGTTTGTTTTGTATTAAAAGCAACGATATTTAATATGTTTTTTACACTACCTACAGTCTATATTGTCAATTACAACAAGACAAGGAAAAGAGATTATTTTATTATTCATAATTTTTTTATATTATTCTAAGCCAGCGTTTAACTATTATACATTACATTCCTATAAAAAAATAACAATCACACATGATGGTAAGTGGTGATGTAGCCTAAGATGGACTGACTTAACAAAAGTCTATTCACTCTTGCCTTGAAGACACCCTCACTGTAATCGGATGGAAAGACAGATGCTGGCAACTTATTCCACTCCTTTTCTGCACGCATGATGAACGACCTGGCGAACTGTTTAGTTCGAATGCGTGGTAAGTCAACAATTAAAGGGTGGAGACTGGCCGAACGTCTGATTCACCTATGGTGGAAGGTAGCGGGAGGAATTAAATTGTGCAATTCCTGCGCACACTCTTCGAAATGGAACCTTTATAAAATCGAAAGTTTGGTTACTTTGCGCCTGTATTCAAGGCTGGTAAGAATGGTTTTAACCAAATTTTTAATACGCGTTACCATTTCTCGCTTGTTGCTCAGTGCGTCTCTCTCGTTCTACATTAGCAAATTAGAGATACGAAACTAAAGAAATCATATGTAGAATGTGAATACTCATACTCACTTTGACCATGTAGATAAGTTCGTGAAAGTTACAGAGCAGAGAGACAGTTATTAAAATTAAATTAAGTCGCGAAGTTAAGCTGGCAGTATGGCACAGACCACAGCATCCACTTACCATCAGGTGGACTGTGTGCTCGTTTGTCACCTTTATTACTTAAAAAAATATCGTATCCTTATTTTAAAATATTCTATTTCTTCTAAGTCTTCTTTTTACCCCTCCTTCACTAACTTGTACAATATAGCTGCGTCGTTCTTTACACAGAGAAAAATTCACTGCCGGATTCCATAGTTTAGTGTCAACATCATATAACATCACTTTATCTGCAATTAACACAAATGACAATGATTTGGCGTGCAAATGAAAATAAAAAAGACATGGATGATGAAAACCGTAAAAAATATTGGCTATTAGAAAGCATATTATAACATTGCAGTTTTTCTGGAACTCTAAATCTACCAAATGCACTTTTAATACATTTATGACATTAGGTTAATCTTTATTGAACAACAATGCCATTTCTTTCCAATTACTGTATGAATTAATTTTCGTTAAATAATCTTTATTATTTTAAGACAAGTTATCACAGGCTAATCGTTGCCAAGCACGCTGTGGTTGACCATGTTGCAATAAATGCTCTTTCACATTCACATTGCTTAATTTGACCCAAACACTAGAAGCTTTTATGTAATTTCCAATGATACCATACCCTTCCAAAACAAACATGGTTTAGCTCTATTTTTACATTTATTTATTCCAACATGACTTTCATGAACCAAATGTACTTTGCCTTCCACATGTAAGTACAATGATTTCACCGCAATCGGAAGATAAAATCGGAAGATATTGTTGAAGAGACATTTAATCTCGCTCACACGACAACCGATATATTACCGATATAATGTCAGAATAATAGGCGTGAGAGGTCGAGATATTTGACTTTATATTTCACACACATCACTACAAACGTCATTTTTGACTTTTGTAACGTTGGAACTACAGATCTGTCAGTGTCACTTGATAGCCTTTTAGTTCTTTATTTCCTAGTTTGATGCCTTATTATTAATAATAATGTATTTTTTGTTTACTTAACAACATTCATGTGGCAATATTTATGTCCAAGCTAGTGTTATTTTAATTATATCATCGTGTGGAGTGAATACAATTAATGTTATAATTCAAAATGTCTCGTAACAGAGGTGATGGGTTGCTTGCAAAGGTTGATTTTCCTCTCTATGCGCTTCAAACCCTTACGAATCGACATGTCCTTGTAGCGGGAGGTGGCGGAGCGTCTAACACAGGCGTGGCGAATGGATTTGTGAGTGTTAACTTTTACATTTATAGAAAACATAAGCTGTTTTGGGTATCACCATGATACGTGTCATTACATTACAATACATTACTTTCTTTTCCTTCCTAGGAGATTTTTGAATTATCGCACAATGGAACTAAATTTGTTGCCGAGGAGGTGATGCGTCATGAAACTGGCCCAAATGTGGTGATGAACTGCTCTGTACGTAACGCTCAGGGACGAACATATCTTTGCGCCGGACAAGAGAGCCATTGTCAGTTGTACAGGGTAAATGTTCGTATGGTAGATGCTGCTGAAATGCGCCGTGGAAGCTTTAGAGCAGAGAATGGCTTAGTACGTCGTCGTCGACGCACTGTTTCTGAAAATGATAACATATCTAAAACAGAAAGTACTACCGTGGAAAAGCGAATATCTTTTGAAATACGTCCTTGTGACAGTGTACAAACTGATTTTGGGTAAATATACAAACATTTAAGTTTAATCTTACCGGTATTCATATTTTTAGTTAGTAGTAATATAATTTTTTCTCATATCAGTCATTGTATTAATATATATTCAAAATTAACTGTGTAGAAGTCTACTACTGGAGATAGGCCTTCCGTAATAATTGCTGCATAGGGGAATATTTGCCACAGTTGCCATGCAGTTCTTTATTATTTTTGAGTTATTATCAGGATATTTCTGCTGCCTATCTACTATTGCAGTTTTATTTATACTATACCATATACTATTTCTGTTTCTGTTTACATGCATGTATGTATACATGCATAATTTTAATAATAATAATATTTTATTTGCATAAAACATGGTATATAAAAGATTTTACACAAAGTTACCGATCGGCATGTTTTGCTATGGCTATACATAGCATGCAATTTTTTTTTATTCATTAATATTTATGGCTAGAAAATCCCTAATGCTATAGAAATTACAATCATTCAACCACTGATTTAATTTTATATTTAATTGTCTGGTGTTTAATATTTTTATGTTATTAGGTATTTTATTATATAAGCATATTTAAATGTAAATAAACTACTTTCATTGTCTTATTCTGGAATATATTATATACTAGCTGTTCTCCACGACTTCGCCCGCGTGAAATTTAGATTTTTAATTATGTTGCGCAGAACCCTAATTCCTTTTCTAAAATAAAAGTAGCCTAAGTTACTCCTTGTAATATTAACTATCTGCCAATGAAAGTCCCGTCGAAATCGGTCCAGCCGTTTGGGAGATTAGCTGGAACAAACAGACAGACAAAAATTTAAAAAATCGTGTTTTTCTTATAAGTACCACATTTACTTTCATATGCATCTAGTAAAATGCTGGTATTTTTACATTACAAACAGACACTTCAATTTTATTTATTTGTATAGATGTATAGACTAGCTTTTGCCCATGACTTCGTCCACGTAGATATTATACTTTAAACAATAGGTTTTCCATTAATAATCACACTTTCATAGTAAATTCCATCACCCTCTTTAGGGATGATCTCTGTGATTAAAGCTATCCTATTTCCTTTCCCGAGACTTAAGCTATCTCAATACCAAATTTCATCTAAATTGGTTCAGCGGTTTAAGTGTGAAGAGATACATTTGCTCATGCGGCGATGAGTGATGTTTTCTCCCACCTCGCACTATACACCCGAACGGCCTATCGCCATGCGTGCGCTGGTCCGCACAATTTTATATTGTCGTTGCTTTTGAATTATTAGTTTACACTCATCTTGGTGTAATATTACTGCAGGCGTGCCGCAGGGCGGCGTGTTGTCACCTTTACTCTTTTTCATTTTCATTAATTCAATCACTCATAAAATATCTTCTCTCTACCACATGTATGCGGATGATGTCCAGATTTACAACCAGTCAACTCTTGAGAATTTGCCAAATGCAATCGCTACATTAAATAAGGATCTAAATTTTATTCACGAGTGGAGTAAATCATATGGCCTAAATGTCAATCCTAAAAAGTCTCAGGCTATCATTATTGGTAGCCAGAGCTTTATCTCAAGAATTGACTGGTTCTCTGTACCACCTATCGTATTCGATGGAGTTGTTATCGCTTACTTTGACAATGTCAAAAATCTTGGTGTTTATATTGATAATTCCTTAAATTGGATATGCCAACTGAATGAGGTAAGTAAGAAAACTTTTGTCGCTCTTTGTTCACTGCGTCGCCTTCGATCATTTCTTCCCATTCCTACAAAAATTATGCTCGCACAGTCTCTTCTCCTTCCAATTCTCGACTATGCTGACGCAAGCTATGTAGACATAACTGAGGACCAGCTAAATAAGCTTGAGAGACTTCAAAATACTAGTATTCGGTTCATATTTGGATTGCGCAAATTTGACCATATTTCCCAATTTCGCTCACGTCTCAAGTGGTTACCTATCCGACTTCGCCGGAACATGCATATACTTTCTATTCTGTACTGTGTATTATTTCACCCTTCTACTCCTCCCTATCTAAAGGAGAAGTTTAATTTTGTGGGGCTTCCGGGGGAACCTTTACGCTCTTCTAGAAAATTCATTTTAAGTGTACCAACTCACAATACATCATTTTTCAATAAATCTTTTACTGTCCAGTCTATTAAACTCTGGAATGCCCTACCTTTGCATATACGTGAGGCACAAACTATTGTTATCTTTAAGCGATTACTTAAAGAGCATTACTTGTCTCAATCGTTCGGACACCGTTAGGATAAACTGTGTGATTATGTATTTATTATATCTATCAGCTTGTTTGAGGAATTTTGTATATATATGTATATTGATATATATGTTTTGTGTGTATATTTATGTATATATGTTTATATACATATGTGTATATGTATGTATATGTATATTTATATATGTATGTATGTATATGTGTATGTATATGTATATATTATATGTTTTACTTTATCTTTTATTATGTGTTAGTAATTTATATTATTTCATGTATTACTTAGTTATTTATATCTTTTTTTTGCATTTATTATTTGTATATTTATATTGCACCACCTACCACCTACCTTTCATTATTGTTTATACCATTCATTGTTTGTATTACTTTACACCTTTGGTTGCCTGGAAGAGATCGCTATGTAGCGATTAGGCCGCCAAATTGTACATATTATAATCTGATTTTTGTTATGACATTTGTATATTTGTTCGTGGTGTACAATAAAAGTATATTCATTCATTCATTCATTATTAGATCAAATTACGTAGTTAAAAAGTAAAAGTTATATTTACTTTGAACATCAGAAGTGCGCTTCATCAAAGTATTTATTTTGATAAAATCCATTTGTTACTGCAAAATGTGCACTGGAAATAAAGTATCAAATTTTATTGTTCTTATGGTTCACTATTTTGGTAATAATGGCTTACACATAAGAGAGACAAGTCCAAAATACATTATATTTGAGTAACAGTTTTTGCATCACATGTCAAAATAGCTTGCAGATGACAGATTTTTTCCGACTTAACACTTATTGTTATATTTTGACCACCTATTTACACAATATCTTTATTATAGTCTATGTTTTGTTCTGATGTATGAGCTATATTATGATAAGGTTTAATTAAAATACATTTGGTTGTTTTTGTGTGGAAGAGTAAAAAACATCCACATTGCCTCACAAACTTTCACGTTTATAATATTAATAGGATATTGTATTGTATTCTCTTATTCTGGAATTATTGTTTCGTACAAGCCTGTATGGATTTCGCGACTATGGGTGTTTTATATAATCTACCATTGTAAACAATCTTTTGTGTTTCATAAAAGATTTAATTAGATTTTGCAAAAAAAATTGCTTTAATATCAATATTTTAGTTGTAAATTACTCTTTGGCATAACTTATTTCTTAAATGTGTATTTCAGAGAAGACCCACTGCAAAGGGTAGTGAGGATCAGTCATAATGGTAAGCTAATGGCAACTGGTGGTATAGATGGCAAAGTTAGACTGTGGAGCTTTCCCAAAATGCAACTGCTTCACCAATTAGAAGGACACACAAAAGAGGTTTGTTTCCCATTTTCAAACTTTTAAGTGCATTGATTTTATCATGACCTTCAATCCTAATACATTAACTTGTGCATTTGCACAACTTTCTTTATTACTTGAGGATTGAAACATTTATAATTTGCTGTGACCCTTAAAATTTTTGAAATGATTGATTCTAATGGTTTGGCGAAATATAATTACACGGAACTTTTGTCATTATACAATTTTATTTTAATTGTAGTGATTAATTGTATTATTTCTAATCTGGACAATGTGGTCACTCAGAGACAAAGTCCATAAATGAATAAATAACTCATGAGAACCTCATGAGTTATTTATTCATTTATGGACTTTGTCTTATATAGTAATGTATACATTCTTACATCTTACATAGTAATGTATACATTATGTATATACTATGAGATATAAAAAATAATGTGATACAATACTTTGGCTGGACTGATAATATGCTGACCACGGCAACAATATACATATTTAAATTTTTGATTTAATGAAGTACCTACTAACATTAGACAATACATATAAAATGCTTATTAAAAAAATTATAAATAAAATTGGAATTATTTTTTCTTAAATGTTATAACTCTAGGAATTTCTTCTGTATCATAAAGATATTTTATATGTACATACATAAATTGTACATCTAGACATCTAAACTGTGTAGTGGTGTTGTAAGAATTTTCACTACCCTATATCATACTGTGGGTGTCATACATGAAGCAAATATAAAGAGGAGACGGCATAAGCAACTGTGCACTGTGATTATAAGTAGGTCTTGACGTCATCATAGTGGGCGTGGCTTTAGTTAGTATACTGTCAGCACTCGTCCTGTGCGCTTATTTGTTCAAAATCGCAAATCTGTGTATTTTCGTAGTATTAAGGAGAAAAGGATGCAGTGTTGTGTTTTATCGTGTAAAACTACTCAGATAGATGCTCTGATGTTATGGATGGCATCACATTTCATTTGTAAGTAATTTTACACCTAATTTATTAAAATAGTTCTAGAAAAATCTCTTTGCGACGGCTTTCAATTATAAATAAATATATTCGATACTAGATGGCGACACTTTGTGTCATGTGAACTAAAAATATAAAGGTACATAGAGCTCAGTATTAGTAAAATAATCATACAAAGGTGCTGAAATTTGTTTTGCATTCAGACATAAATAAATTTTAATCGCCAAAATATTTTTATAGACTTTAATCATTTTGTGAACAGACCGCCATCTACCGTCAAGGTAGCTGAACTACATTGCAACATCGATTTGGAATGATTCGAGTAGTTTTACTATTTATCGGTAGATGTAGATAGTGTAAAGTGGACGGGGCTTTGCATCCCCTCACCCCGCAAATTGTCACACGCTGTTACATAGTGAAATTTAATTAGAACGTCTCCTCTTTGTATTTGCTTCATGGTGTCATATAAAGCAACAGATGGAAACTGAAACAGATGATGTGGGCAACAGCATCTTTCTTATAACAACTCAAAATAATAATATGTTTCAGTTGCAAACACACTTGCCAAGTGTGGCAGCTATAGCAAAATTCAGCTTATGAGGCTACATATGGGGTAGACCTATGTTTAGCAATTGCCTTTTATTATGTATGGATAGAATCATCTAGACCCAGAACATTTATTTGTATGCCATACATATAGTTATTCCATGCAGAATTCAAACTCGTGGCCTGAATATCTTCCGTTTTATTGTAGTGCCATAAGTGTATGCACAAACATAGAAGTTTCACTCACATATCTTTCCCCACCAGTATGCAAATCAAGGCTATAACATTGGAGGTAGGCTAGGATGAAATGTTAGAGAAAGGGACAATAACAACGCAACCATATTTTACTGAGTGGTAGAATTCCATTTTTTGCCTAGGACTCCACATTGATGGCTCCCACTCTCTTACGTATTTCAGTCGCCAAACACCAGTGCGCCCACAGCTGTGTTCCGATCTAAAGTGTATAGGGAGCCAGTAGAAATATAATATCAGCGTAAAATAGCAACTTAGTGCTCTTAATGTGTTTCGTATAGTTAGTATAGAGAACCGGAGACCCTTTTTACTGGAAACAGGACATTCCATCTTACTTGTCAGGGGTGACAAGGCATCTGCATTTTGATTCTTAATCGAGGGTAGCTGTATATGTCTATAGGCCACAGCATCCGCTTAGCATCAGGTGGACTGTGTGCTCGTTTGTCACCCATATACTATATTAAAAAAATTACAGTATGTGTGGCATTCCATCTTAACCCCCAGAGATCACAAAACATCTTTCTATATTTGTAGAGGTATGTGTGATAGGGGTGACAAGGCATCTGCATCTTAATGACTTTTAATGTAAACACTAATATTTGAATACTTCTTTAATGCTGAAGGAAATCTCTTTATTATCCACAAACACATAATCACAATATAAAAAATATATTTAGAAATCCAGTATGTATTTTACTATTTATATATTTAGCATCATCTTGATAATTAAATAATTGTGTACAAGGTGAAATTAGTTTGAATTTTGTGGTTAAATCGGAAACCATAAAAAATAGACAATTACAAAGTGAATTGTCTCCAACAAAATGGGGTTTTTAATTGCAATTTTAAAATTGTGACGAAATCATCATCTCTAAGACAAAAGTTTGCTTTATAAGCCCTCTCAAAAAGTATATGCCCATCAGTGTGACATATATGTAAACAGTTAGTTCTTTTACTTCCTTTATGTTTTCCGTAACAGTTTTTCCCGAAATGTTTCCCAGGCTTTACCTCCCAAAACAAAATACAGTGGATTTCATTTATTACGACCTTGGTTGTAGCGACCATTTGCCTATAGCGACCTTAAATCTAAGTCTCTTGAATTTAAAGCAAATTTTAGTACGAAATTCATGTGGTTATAGCGACTTCGGATGTAACGCCGGGTTCGGATGTAGCGACTGTTTTTAATTAATCCTTTGTAACAAATTCCTAGAAACCCCATGCAGATATTGCGACCGGAGTCGGCCGCCAAAGACACAAAGATTTCTTTCTTTCAAAAACATTTCTTATCTTTTGTTTACATACACACAGATGGTCACCAGATATGGAGACCTTTACCTTTTGTTTATAGATATTAGTTAAGTAGGTAGGGAAGAGTGTAAGTTTCGGAGTTAAATTTATGGTTCAGTTACAAAGTGATATTCTGAGTAGCAACTGTAATGTATTGAATTTGTTACCTTTGCCTGTAACGACTTCCGGATATAACGACGAAAATAGAGTCCCTTCATCGTCGTTATACCCGAAATCCACTGTAATCTGAAAATGAAGAGGGCCAAGATTTTAATTTTAATAAATTTTTCCATAAATAAAAAAGAATAATATGTTATAACTATAATATGCCAAATAAAACTGCTATGTTTTTATTCCAGCTGGATGATCTGGACTTCAGTCCTTGTGACAGTCGGCTGGTGAGCATCGCTAAAGACGGGCTAGCGCTCGTGTGGGACACCACAAGGGCACGTGAGCCTCTTTTAAAGATCACCTGTGAACCACCAAATGGTACTAAATATCTGTTTAGAAGGTGCAGGTAAGTTGGAGTTCCAATTGTCCATGTTAAGGATCTATCACAATCCATTGCAATATTTTTATTGTATGTTCAGTAATAATTCTTTACCACATTACCATTACATATTAAACACAACATATAAAAGTCCACTATTGAACATGGGCCTCCCCCATAGATTAGCTCATAGGGGGGATATTTGCTATAGTTGCCTTGCTTAGCAAGCGACAAGCTTTGTTAGACAGAGGCTACCTCCGGATTGGTCCCATATAAATTTGGTCAAGATCCAATTGTGGGACCCATGAGAAAATCATCAAACTCTTTAATTTGCAAAAGCATCTGGGCAAATAATTCTTTACCATGTTAACTGATTTTGATGATTAAATTTAACCCTTAGCACCACACGCTACTTCTAGCCACACATCTACACACGTGGGGGACCTATGTCCCCCTTAAAGATAAACCGTATATCAGTACTATTTTTATGATAAGTCAGGATTTTTTACGAAATAAATGAAAGGAATTTTAAGAATTTAATAAAAATATTTATTTATAATTTTAAACTTAAAAATTGCCACTACTAGCATCAAACAAAAAAAAATACAAAAAACACGTTATATTTTTAGAGTTAATATTAATTTTTTTTAATTCCCCGTGAGACCTTGAGAGAAACTGGGAGTACTTGGAAGCTCCACCGCGTTACGCTTAAAACACTTAAAATATTTTCGAAAATATGTGCGGTGGGGGAGCTAGGTCCCGCACCTGTGGTATTAAGGGTTAAGTCAGTTTTTACTTTTTTTTAAGTTTAATTATTAAAAAGCTGGCAATTTAGAACAAAATCTGTGTGCCAGCTGTGGTCGCAGACGTGGGCAGCGATATGGATAAATTAAAATGGTTGTTGTATTTTTAATAACGACAGTTTCTGTTTTAGGCAAATTTAAAATAAACTTACATATTTATCTGAAATAAAGTCACGATGACAAAGTGCACAAATAAATAATGACAACATTTTCTTAGTAACATTGAACAAAATCTGTGTCAGATTGTTCTCGCCTGCTCGTAGTCGAATTAACTAGTTACGGGAGAATTAGTGAGCAATGTATTAAGACCCCAGAGCCCGTTTTATAATCACAGCAGTCCTTGGTCAAAGTATTCACATTTTGAAAACAGAATACATTTAAAAATGTTTGGTAAACTAAACTAGACTTGCTAGAGTCAGGGAGTCTATCCATTCATTTTTACTTTGTTACATGATAAATATATCGACTTGGTATCAAAGAAAATGTATTCTAATGGTAAGTCTTTCTGAGGCCCATGGCAAACTGCAACCAATTCAAAGCAAGGAAGGCCTTTGATGTGTTGTCACATCCAAAGACTGTAACTGTGATAGAAAGCCTCAAAAGTCTGTAATCATTTTGTTTCCACCTATAATCTTCAAAGAAACACACAAAGGACAGTATCCAATAATTTCCATTTTTCTACGCATACTCAATATAATGCATAAAAATGAAACTTTTGTGCATTAGGTATAATAACTTATTAATAATTTTATTACATATTGTACAGTAAAATCGTCTGAAATAAATAAGTAGGTAATTAATGTTTATAACTAATGAAATGCTCAACTAACACAAATTAAGTTTTTTTTTTTTATTATAGCCAATGTTTCGTGTGCTTGCAGTACGCATATTCACGGGGACCGCGTAAATAAGTTTCATTAAAATGTGTTATATGATCCAATTCTCTCTTTGTCTTTTTCTATTTAAAAAAAAAGTTTCCTCCATCCTAGGGTTTTCTCGTATATTGTGCAGACAGCTTACATACATAAATTACACAAGGACAAACATCCAGATCCGCTACAATTATTTGTAGTACATAAAAATACTTGTCAAATGCAGAATTCGAACCTGCGGCTTTTAGCGCCGGAACCACTGCGCCACCGAGCCGTGTAATCCAATGGTTACATTTGTAAATTCAGGTTCGGTGCGAACGAGGATCGCCCTAAGGAGACGCGTATGTTTACTATTGCGAACCCGGTGTCGCGGTCTGGACGGGCGCGGGGGCTGCTGCAGATGTGGACGGGGGTGTGCGCGGGGGAGGGGCAAGGGGGAGGGGGCGGGCGCGGTGCTGCGGCGTTCTGTTTTGCTGCCCGAGGCGCTGTCGGCGCTGGCCGTGCGTGAGGACGGACGCTTTGTTGGAGTCGGCACCATGTTCAGCGGCTCCGTCGAAGTTTACATCGCGTTCAGTTTGCAGGTCAGCTACCGTTTCTCTTCTGTTGCTAACATTTTACCTTCATTTGTTATCAAGGAAAATAAATTTGTCGTGCTCATCACCTCGTCAGCAAGTCAACAATCCATGGACTACAACAACATTGTAAATATGGTTCTCTCATTGTAGAGCTTTGTACTGATCTGTTTGATTGACGTGTCGCCCCTTTAACTCTACTTCTCGTCACTGGTGCAGGTATTTTAGATCTGGCTTATATGGTACACTTTCTTTTATAGAATTAGGGTAATAAACGAGCACACAGTTAACCTGATGGTAAGTGGATACTGTGGCCCATAGATATCTACATTTATCTTCGATTAAAAATCAAAATGCAGATGTGTTGTCACCCCTGAAGACTAAGATGGAATGCCTCTTTTCTAGTAAAAAGTGTCTCCGGTTCTCTACACTCACCATACGAAACATAATAGCATTGAACTGCTATTTCACGCTGATATTCTGTGAGAGCGTAGTCCTGCCCCGGTCAAGGCGACCCATTCGTTGCTACAACTGTTATGACTTATTTGCTCAACTGTGCGTGTTTCGCTTGTGACGCGACTATAGCGCCGCCACAAGTGTAATAAAGAATCACACTCGACCCTGATTCCAGCCTAAAATAGCAGAATAATACTGCTGTTTTGTATGGTGTGTGAAGAGAACCGAAGACTCCTGTAAACGAGACATTCTAACTTTATCGTGTATGATAACGCATCTGCATTTCTTTCTTAATTGAGAATAAATATTTCTATGAGTTGCAGCACACTTACTGGGTGTGGGGACCCCTTTTCTGCCTAATAGTCTTTCTAGGTAGATACAATCTTACACACTTCTGCCACAAATAGCATTGTTTTCCGCTCTGAAGGGTGTAGAGAATCTGTATAGTTTACACGCTGTAACGGATTCCATTTTAATCATCAGACTTGGTAATGCTTCTGTAGCATTTTTTTTATAAGATAGGGTGACTAACGAGCACACAGTCCACCTGATGGTAAGTGGTTGCTGTGACCCATAGACATTCTACATCTATCCTCAATACAAATGCAATTGCATGGTCACCCGTGAGGACTATAAGAGGGAATGCCTCTTTTCCAGTAAAAAGGGTCTCCGGTTCTCTACACTTATTATAAAAGTCTTTGGTCAAAATATACACAATTTGAAAAGGGCGCCTCATTACAAAATGTTTGGTAAACGAAATTAAATTTTGCTAAATTCAGACAATTTCTCCATTTATATTGACTGTAACTTAGTGCGCAATGTATTGGTGCCGTGGTGCTTGTCTTGCATACTCGTAAATCTTTGGTGGTGAAGCGTGTAACGCAGCGGTGTGTGTGTGTGTGCGTGCAGCGCGTGCTGGCGGTGCGCGCGGCGCACGGCATGTTCGTGACGGGGCTGCAGTTCCTGCCCACGCAGCTCGCCAGCCGCAGCGACGCCGCGCTGCTCTCCATCTCCGTCGACAACTGCCTCTACGTGCACAGCGTGCCCTCTCAAAGTACCTACTTTTTCAAATTCCTTTAGTAGAAGACAATTCAAAAAACTGATGATAACAAAACCGGGGGATACAGTTTGGTGTTGCAGCTACGTATATATCATCTACATCCTAAATTGAATTACACCACTTGATAACTAAAGAATTAAAGAATTGATTACGTTGTGTGAGGACTGTCACGCATCGCGTGGCGAAAAGGGGAGCACCGCTATTTTGAGGTCGTTTTGTTACTTACACGGCGCGTCCCGATTTTTTTGTTACATTTTTCAATATAAATGTCTATGGGTCGTGTATTTTTTTTATTGGATAGGATGACAAACGAGCACACAGTCCACCTGATGGTAAGTGGTTACTGTGACCCATAGACATCTACGTCTATCCTCAACAAAGACTCAAAATGCAGATGCGTTGTCACCCATGAGGACTAAGATGGAATGCCTCTTGTCCAGTAAAAAGGTATCCGGTTCTCTACACTCACCATACGAAACACAGCAGCGTTAAGCTGCCATTTTACACTGGTATTCTGTGAGAGCGTGATCCTTCCCCGGTCGAGCCGACCCATTCGTACTACAACTATACTACTAATATAGCTGCAGCTTGGCTCTACCATGTATAAAACCGTGTGGTGAACCGATTTCTATGATTCTTTTTTTTTATTTGAAAGCTTATGCTTCTCATGTTGTGGTCTCATATAAATTTGATCAAGGTCTGACCAATAGTTTTTAAATTATTATTAATAATTATTTATATTGAAGTCGGTTGTACAAAATTTTTAATTTTAAATTATTGTACGGAAGACGGTCGCCTGATTTATAGTTCGATGTTTATGGTTTGTATGTTACATTTCTTTTTATTTAGATAAAAATTTACGTGGTTAAAACCACGGTGCAGTTATATTTGTCTGCGAATGTTTACAAATGGGGCAACTCGATCGGGGTAAGGTCGTGCTCTCTTAGTATACCAGCGTCAAACAGCAAAATAATTCTCATGAGTTCATATGTTAAGTGTAGAGAACTGGAGACCGGCAT
The DNA here is from genome assembly GCA_033319125.1 of Parnassius glacialis. Taxonomy (NCBI): domain Eukaryota; kingdom Metazoa; phylum Arthropoda; class Insecta; order Lepidoptera; family Papilionidae; genus Parnassius; species Parnassius glacialis. The sequence continues at coordinate 50,057,824 of JAVANC010000017.1, forward strand.
TTCAGTTTAGTCCGCAGGAGTGACAACACATCTGCTTTTTACTCGTAATAGAGGATAGATGTAGTTGTCTACGGATCAAGTGGACTGTGTGCCCGTTTGTCGCCCATGTTCTGTATCAAAAGATATATTACGAGGGTGGATTGAAAAGTACTCGGCCTAACCAAGAAAATAAACACATACTAAATCAGTTATATTTTTATTTTTCTACATAATCACCATCAAGTTGAATACACTTTTGCCACCTCCCCTTCCAAGCATTTAGACCGTTGAAAAAAAATGATTCTACCTTAGAGTCAAAATATGCGTCTACAGCTGGTTTGACCTCGTCGTTTGTCGAAAATCTTTGACCTCCCAAGTGCTTTTTTAGGTTAGGGAACAGAAAGAAGTCTGATGGTGCCAGATCAGGTGAATACGGCGGATGCGGTAACAGTTCAAAGCCACAGTTGTGAATTTCAGCCATTGACTGTACTGACGTGTGAACACGGGCGTTATCTTGATGAAACAGGACTTTTCTTCTGAGCATTCCTCGACGTTTTTCTTTTATTTCCTCTCGTAAACGACGTAGTAAGGTGCAGTAGTAATCAGAGTTTATAGTCTGAACCCTTTCAAGATAATCAATCATAATCATACCTTTCGAGTCCCAGAATACTGAAGTCATCACCTTATTTGCCGACAAAATCGACTTAGCCTTTTTAGGGGGTGGTGAACCAGGTCTTCTCCACTGTTTTGATTGTTGTTTTGTTTCCGGTGTACAGTAATGAACCCATGTTTCGTCTATAGTAACAAAACGATTCAAAAAATCATCTGCATCGGCTTCAAATAACTCCAAACAGTCGCGTGAAATAGTCAATCGCGTCCTTTTTTGTTCAACTGAAAGCAGTCGCGGAACCCACCTCGCAGACACCTTGTGGAAACCCAACTCGTTGACAATGATGTTTTGAGTTCGTTCATAAGAGATGCCTATAATCTCGGCTATCTCTCTAATTTTTAATCTGCGGTCTCCCATTATTAAATCAAGTACTTTTTTAATATTTTCGTCAGTAGTTGACGTCGAAGGCCTTCCAGAGCGGGGTTCATCTTTCACACTCTCTCTACCACGCTTAAATTCTGCTATCCATTTTTTGACGGATGAATATGACAGAGCACAATCGCCTAATGTACTGACCATGTCATCATGGATGGCTTTTGATGATAGCCCCTTCTTATGGAGGTACTTAATGACGGCACACTGCTCGATTTGCTCCATTCGCGGAAATTATGTCCGATTACTTTGTTAATAAATTTATAAAATCACAACTAATTATCGCACACGTTTCGAACTTCACACAATGAACGAGTCTGAACTGAACTAAATAATGTGGGTAGATTTGATTTTTAGAATTGAATGGATCTGTGTTAGGCCGAGTACTTTTCAATCCACCCTCGTATGTATTTTTTTACTTAAATGTTATCAACATGAAAAGTTATTTTATTCCGTTAATATTTTTTATTTAATGTTAAATATACATGTAATCATTTTAATTTCAGGTACTGTACCTGCCTGGATTGCCATCATTCTTATAGTCTTCGTATTATTTTGTACCTTTACTTTATGTTCATATTTAGGTATATAACGGAAATTTTGTTTAATTTTAATCCATTATATTTTCTTTAAAATTATTATGTATGTAATTAGAAAAATTATTTTTCTGTGTAAGTATATTTGTATACTTTGGGGATAGTTTAATTTAATTATAAAAGGTAAGCTAGTTCATATACATATTATGATTGTATGTTTGTATAAATTTAATCAATTTAATAAAAGGATATACGGTGTTGAGAGTTATTTTTGATTTAATTTTCGATCCACTTATAATTTAGTTTTCAAAAGGATTTATTATTATTTATAATTTTCGCAAATGTCTTAAAGGGTCTATGAGGTAACTGTTGGTTTACGCACTGTGATCTGTATGCATTGTTACATGATAAAATATCGATACAAATTATTGAAGCTGCATTATGAATTAAATATTTATGGCAAACCGTATGGCTTTTAATTTTGAATTTTCGTATTTATTTTTAAGACCTGAGTCTTTCAACCCTCTTTAGTAGAGGTTGAATCAAATATGGGTAATCAAATCAAAACTGCAGATCCTAAAGATTAGAAAAATTGTTAGATATAGTCTATTCACTAAGATAGTGTCGGTACACCCGGAGGCGCACTTATTTATTTTTTAATTTTTTTTCTATTCTAAGAATAAAATAGAATACTTTACTATTCTTACGATTGTTGTAATATAAATAATAAACACAAGTTAGGTAGCAATGAACCTTTCACCGCAATTGTGTGCCGAATTCTCCTGCGGGTGTACGCGTTGACCTTTGATGTCGCGGCGGCGCCTTTGACAAGAGGCACATGGCGGCGGTGCGACACAAAGGCGACCGTATCTAAGCGAACAGACTAACTTCGCGTGCTAAAGCACCTGATGATGCCTCGTTTAAAGGCGAGTTTTCCTAGTGTAGAGGTTGATGTGACGTTGAGGATAGTAGTGATGATACACGCGATTATGTACCGTCACTACTATTACGATTATGAGAACCTAAGTAATGCGCACCATTTTATTTGTTTCATGTGGTCTTAGCTTATTAATTTTCAAACGTTGTTCGCCAATAAACCTGTTACAACAAGACTATTCTATTTCATTCTATTATATTAGAATAGATTAAAATCATTTTTATTCAATATTGATTGAAAGGAAAAATAAACATATTTTGTAACTTTTACTACTAGTTCGGAAAAAAAAAACATCGTGGGAAGAACATGCAAGAAACCCAGCGGGACTTATTATAAATATATGAAAACATTTAGGAACAGCATGGTAGCGATCACCTCATTCCCAGGGGTTATTATCAATCATGTACTCTTTAGTAGTACAAAAATACCCTTACTAAAAAAAAATTGCTTTAATAAATATTTTAACCCTTTAATAGATAAGGTCTGCACATTTTGTGGGACTTTGTTGTAAAAGCGTATACATTGCCCCATGAAGGAATTACTGACTCTGTACAGTCGAGTAACTGGTATAACTAATTTTTGCTTGATTTTCGTAAACATATTGAGAGACCAATTTTAATATATTTATTTCTTTAAATTTTTCTCTAAGGGATTCCTTTAGACCTAGGTTATAAATTGCTCTTATGGCTCGCTTTTGCAAAACAAAGATAGTGTCAATGTCAGTCGCATTACCCCATAGCAAGATTCCATATGACATGCTATGGAAATAACTAAAATAAAGTAATCTAGCTGTTTCAACACATGTAAGGTATCTAATCTTTTTTTATAGGAGAGGGGGCAAACGAGCATGCGACTCACCTGATGGTAAGTGATTACCCGCCGCCGATGAACAACTGCAACACCAGGGGAATTGCAGATGCGTTGCCGGCCTTTAAACACATACTGCACACTTTTTACAGCATATACTATACAGTAATCTTTTTTTTTATAGGATAAGGGTGATCAACGAGCACACAGTCCACTTGATGGTAAGTGGTTGCTGCGGCCCATAGACATCTACATCTATCCTCTATTACAATTCAAAATGTAGATGCGTTGTCACCCGTAAGGACTAAGATGGAATGCCTCATTTCCAGTAAAAAGGGCCTCCGGTCACCTGCACTCACCAAGCGAAACGCAGAGGTAAACCTCTACTTCACGCTGGTTTTCTGTGAGGTCGTGATACCACTCCGGTTCGAGCCGGCCCATCCGTGCGACAGCAAAAGCTCCCGCCTGGCTCTACCACTGGTGTATACTGCAGAACTAAGTTTGCTAGCTAGTTTAGATATATGAGGGCCCCATTGAAGCTTCGCGACAACTGTAATACCGAGAAAACAGTGGATTCAACAAGACCCAGCTCCTCACCACTTAAAAGCACACTGGTATTCACCTTTTTAACCCATTCAATGAGGCTCGAAAATTCGTCTTTATTACGCATGGGCGGGCGGTTCAAAGAGCTAACTCCGATAGGCGTCGGACGCATCTCATATTTAAACACTTTGACACCGATCGGCGTTTCCCGCACATGAAAATGATTCTTGTTTGTTTAGACAGAATTTTAAATATGACCAGGGATTGCAAACCTTTTTTCTGATTGTTTAAAGTTAAAAATACTTTTAATAATAGTATTTAGTCTACTATTTTAAATGTATTAAGTATAATAAGTAGTGTTTTTAATTAGTAGTTGAGAGGAAGAGAGGGGTTTTACGTTACATACTATTTCTAGTGCAGCGTAATTTGTTTCGCTTAATAATTAATAATGACTTTCTCTTGGTGGTCTTGGAAGGTGAGGCTCGACCATCGTCACCGAGTTTATTGAGTAACGGTGTGAAACAATTTGGTTCGCTAAAAAGAAAGCCATGCGAAAAAAGCGAAAAAAGTCACATCTAGACAAAATAAAGAGACACAGGTATCGTCACAGGACAATCAGGATGCAAATTTATATAAACGCAACATTTTATATTCTAATGAGTATAAATCTGACGCATCACAATTACCCCATTTTGATTTTGAAAACGGGGAACCAACTGACCACCGAAACAAAACGTTTGCTCAATTGATCGCTTACGAATTAGATCTTGTTTCAATGAAAAAAAGATCTGTAACATATGTTAATATAATAAACCTGGTGAGGAAAGTACGTCACCAATAGGATGTGGACGACATAAGTTTACCCAACTAAAAAGACTCGGAAAAATGTTTGTGGCATAGGTACGCTGTTAGCCTACATATTTTATGATTATTGATATTATTAAATAAGTATTATGAACACTTTCATAGTTGTTATTTTGTTTAAGTACCTACTCTCACAAGTATGCGAAACAATGATTACCAATATGAACTGTTTTAACAATTCAAGATGTTGGATTTTATTAATAAGCCGTTTTCGTTTTAATTTTCTGGGTGCTCTTTTTTTCCTGTTTACACTAGAGATGATGAAGAATATATAAAAAAAAAGACTAGCTAATCATATCAACGCAGCAAAATGTTTAACTATCAACTATGAAATGAAGATTGTTCGTAGTATGAACCTATTACTGTTCTCTAATTCTATAAAATAAAATACCTAGCTAAAATAAATAATATATAAATATTTAATCCAAATGTTTTATGTTGATAACCTCTGGAAGACGCCGTTCGGCGTTATCCGCGCCTGAGGATAGTTTTGTTATTTTTCTAAAATCATTATTTACAGAAACGGAAACTATAATGTTGTTGTATGTATGTAAAACATGCACATATAAAAAGTATATCCCTTTAGAATAGAAATTGGCCAAGTTATGGCTAAAATATAATTTACGCCGATTGGTGTCATCCGCCTAAGAATGACAATTTTAATTACGCCGTTGTGCGTGCACCGCAACGAATGGGTTAACATTAGGTGTAGTGAATTTAATACATTTCGTTTTATTACCGTTCAAAAGCAAATTGTTGACTTTAAACCAGTGTACTAATTTTGATATATCATTATTCATTTCGTCACATTTTAATAATTGCCTTTTAAGACGGAAGATCAATGAGGTATCATCAGCAAATAAAACTACTTATATCATGGTTATTCCTCCATCCCCATAAGACATACAACAAGAAAGTAAAAACTAAGTATATAGTTATTCGTGTGTTCGGCAGTGGAGAAAAACATCGGAACGATATACCTTCCAGAAACCAACGCTAACTGATATGGGGTAGATTTATTTGTGGTAAGCTTTTTTAACTGTATTGTTATACTATATTTTACCCGCGACTGCCTTCACGTAGAAATGTGTGTATTTACTGTATTCCAAAGCAACAGACGGACCCGATGCACAGTTTGGTAATGCTAACTTTCTCCTAGGAGCTACTGTCCAGTATACTATTGAAGTTTTTGGGGCACTATCAAGGGAAATTACTTTACCTGCTAGTTAAATATAGAGGGCGTTAAGACCCCAAACGCGTTTCGGGGTAGCTTTCGTTAGAGTCCTGTGCCCAACCGTAGGCAGATGAAGACGATGATGACGACTATGGATTGTACTTTAAAATAAATCTTAATTCCGACCCTTTCTTTTTTGTTGTTTATATACATTTGGTTAATATATTACTTATACTTCCTCGCAACACGCACACCCAGTGTCTCGGTACAGGACAGACAGGCCTTGCTGCAAAATAAAGCACGGCTTCTTAAAAGATGGCTCTTATCAAATCTTTGATGTGTAGCGGGAATAGTGTTGCATATAGAACAAACCCATAGGAAGAAAACATGATAATATACCTACAAGACCCTGTAAAAACCTTACCGACTTCAAGCTAACCTACCAGTGCTACACCATTGTTGTCGAGGGTCTCATCGGTGAAAATTGGGGCCTGCGAAGGGTACCAGAGACTCCAATGTTTTAGTGATGTATTTTTTAGGAACTGAACTTTCCTACAAAACTATCTTTTTATGAATGCGACAAACGAGACATTTATCGAAAAGAAATAATACTCAGCACGCTTGGCAGCCTAATGTTGCTTCTATGATTTACTTAACTTTGTTATGACATTATCCAGGCTTTAAATGTCTGTCAAGGCTCAAGGCATACTCTGACACGCTGAGGACCTGTTGTCAGAAACGGCAAAATATTTAAGATGCGATTTTTTTTGTACCAACTGTAATGTACCATATTATAACAAATAAATTATATTATCTTTGAGTGTACCCTAGCATTTCAGCAGCCCAGCTAGACGTATATGTATACCTGAACAGAAATTGGTATTCAGGATTATTCTGTTTATCCATCTTAAAACAGCCACTCTAAGGTAAAATAAGTTAAATATATTCTTTATTATTAGTGCAATAAGGTAGTATCTTAGGGTGGATATTTTAGGGTAGAGAAACGGAGTTACCCGCTATTCACATATAATCTCGGCTTTGAGCTATCTTGCACTAAACTTGTAAAAATTAACAAAACACCTAGGCCTCATTTCCCCATGTAAAACAAAAAAAGTCCTGGATGCCCCTGGCACTGAAGTGTGCATTAGTACACACTAGTGAATGCAATGAAATAATTTTGTGCGTAGGCACCGTTGATTTATCTCAACAATCTTCTTGTCTGGGATTAGGTAGTACTTTTTACATTTGTTTTCTCCTGAAATGCATTTATGATATGCAAATATCAACAAGAACGTTAGTTGTTTTAAGACCAAAAAAGCAGATACACAATCTATAATACACTTTATTCGTGTTTCAATCAAAAAATACAACTTTTTTGCCCTACTTTCCTACTAGTTTCGAGACATTTTAGCTATTTTACATAATAAATCTACCTGATAGGCTATAGATGATATGAATATATTTCAGAGATGACAGCTAACATCAAATCATAACGACATCAATCCGTCATTAGTGCTGCATTTTTTGGTGAGAATAAAATATTAATACCACTGAAATTAAGGCAAATTCGTGGATTTGAATGATCAAAAGTGGTTTATTATTTTATTTTCATTTATTTCCATACTAGTACAAAACTAGGCCTACGCTTCATACAATTTTGGACCGTCTCCTTTGAGTGTTAATCTGAGCTCATTTTCCATTCAAGGCATCGTTGATAAGTTTTAGCAGAGTGTAAAACGTGCATGTGTGGGTACTTACAGAACAAATTAGTTTATTGCTCTCTCCCTGACGAGGCATCGTTAAATGATAAGAAAATATTATATGACTCGGGATTGTGGAAATAATAAACAGTTTATTTTTAATAACATTTAATTAATTACATCAAAACAAATAACATACAATTACTCATCGTGATCCTTCGGCAAGTTGCATTGAAATAGACCGACTAGAGACCTATGATACGACGAACTGCGACTGCACAAAGATCCTTAAATTCTGTTTAAAGCTCTACTACATTGTAATAAAAGTCAAAATCGCTTACAGAATCAATCCAAACAGTCGCGAGTAAGCCACATTGACGTAATATACATAGGAATATTAGCTACAGTTTTGAAATGGATAAGGCCTTTCAAACGTGATGACTAAAGGATTTTAAACTTAAAATATAATACGCAAGATTCAATTTTACTTAAATCCACGCTATAACGGCCTGTCCATTCCATTTCGTTGTCAAATGCATTTCATTTTGTGCCTCTGATATAAAACATTTTAAAAATAATAATATGGAAGACAGACTAAGCATAGGCTTTATAATTACAATGTGATGTGATTTGTACAATTTATAGAAATAAAAGATATTTTCAGTTTACAAAGAGTTTAATATAAACATAACGTATCCTGAAAGCAATCAACTATTTACTTCATAGCTTCATAGAAACATTGGTTTGATTATGGAATTTATAATTAAATAACCGTCTTTTTTCCTTTACCCAAAAATGCTTATAGCAAACTGAGCCCTTAACTAAATCGATTCCATTTTCTACCAAAATTTGAAGCTATATTATGATAACTTATTCCACGTAGCATAAAACTTCATTTAGACAAGAATTTGGTAAATTTCTTAGTTTAATGTCATAATATAATTTAGATATATCTTTGGAACGATTGCAACAACGTTGTTAGAAAGTTCATCGATCTATATTGGGCTCAATACATAAAGTTACTCTTGTTACAACTAACAACGTAGAAAACATTGATTTAAATAGTTTTGTGGACGCGTAGATTACTTTAGTTTTATCTCAACTACCACGTTAAAAAATATTTCAATATATAATTACTAACTGGAACTATAAAATCTGTTCCGGCATTACTAAATATGTATCCCGGTGTTGTAAATATCATACGCCAGAAGTTGTAAATAATATCTGCGAATTTGTAAATATATATAAAATGATGTGGATTTTAGGATTTCATGGTTACTTTAGGCATATAATTAAATGTATCCCGATATAAAATTATTTTTATTCTAATCAATTCATATACATAGCTAAAATTGTCAACCTGTCATGTCATTGAAGGCATCATTCTAATCTTCATTGTGTATAATGAATACAATATTGTACGACAATGTAAAGTTGAATAATACACTGTTAGATAATATGGTCCCTGTATACAGTATGTGTTTGCCCCTGCTGGGCTTGTATGTATTATGTGGGAGAAGGCACGCGGTCGCTTGCGTCGGTCTATCGCTGCGATGAGATCGCTATGTTGCTCCACGATATTAACGCGCTAAACAGACTATAAAACGGCAGCATCGCCTCTAATATAATATACTTCGTAATTAACTGCGATCTATTTAATAATTAATTTTGTTTGGGTGTTAATTTTTTATTACAGTTAGCTATAATATTATAACTTGTGTTATATGTACGTTATTCATAATATTCTAGGGATCTAATTCTGCTTGTGTTTTACATAATATGAGCTACAAGCGTTTAAACTTATTACAACATAAAATCGACGGTTAAACCTTCACTTGTCCAAAGACTGTAAAGTAGAAGGCTTGAACTAGATTAGACTCACGTTTGGCCACTTGCGCCGGTTTGAGAGAATAATACTACACGATATCCATGTCTATACATCTAAACAAATAAATAGAATTGAAGTGTCTGTTTGTAATGACAAAATAACAACTTTTTACTAATTGCATATAAAAATATATACGGTACCTATAACAAAAACACAATTTTTAAAATTTTTGTCTGTCTGTCTGTTTGTTTCGGCTAATCTACGAAACGGCTGGACCGATTTTGATGGGACTTTCACTGGTAGATAACTCATGTTATAAGGAGTAACTTAGGCTATTTATATTTTAGAAAAATAACTAGGGTTCCGCGCAACAAAATTAAAACCCCATAAATACACGCGGGCGAAGTCGCGGGGAACAGCTAGTTAATAATAATACATAAAAATAGTAATAAAGATAACTCGGCTGCCCTATTTCAAAGCCTGGCCTAGGGTTAGTTTTACCGGAGAGCAACGAAACATAAATCTAGGTAGTTTTTGAAAATTTTCAATTATTCATATTTTGAAGAACTATTACAATTAATGGTTATTTTTAAAGTTTCGTTGCAGGTGTTTTCATCTTTCTGTGTAAAATTACTATGTACTAGTTGTGGAATTTATTACGATTCGATTGTATGAGTGTTTTTTGCGCGGAATCCTAATTATTTTTCTAAAATAAAGCCCAAGTTACTCCTTATAACATCAACTATCTGCCAGTGAAACTCCCGTAAAAATCAGTCCAGCCATTTCGATATTAGCCGGAACAAACAGGCAAACAGACAAAAAATTTTAAAATTCTCTTATTGTTATAATTACAGTATATACTTTCATATGTATTTGGTAAAAGGCTGTTATTTTGACATTACAAATAGACACTTCAATTTTATTTATTTGTATAGATTTTTAATACGAAATTTTTAAAGCCGCTTACTGGGTTTTGATGAGGGGCAGACGAATTATTTTAGCCAGAACATGGCTTGCTGTATGCTGTATGAGAGTACAGGTACGTGCTTCAACTAAATGTAGTTTTAACTTTATTATTTTATCATTGCAATACTAGAACGGACAAGTTGAAGGGCATAAAAATGGATATTGATGAATGATAGAATATTCATAGTGGTAGGATTATGTTTTTATTGCAAGGCAGTGCTGACGTCATATAGGCTGTTTGTACATGTCATGAACCGGGACTACACGCTCAGGTCTACCCTACAACTAAATGTATACATAGTAAATGGCACATTAAATATATATCATCCGAGTTTTATATATAAAAAATGAACTCTTCGTTATATAATGTTAAACATACCTAGGTTCATATAACCTTTGCTCTACAGTCAGTACTGTTGTCCTTATTTATAACAACTTAATGTTTCTGGATTATTAAAAAAGACCTTTTTCCTTAACTATCACAAGGATATGCACGCGTGTAGCCGTGACGTAATTACTTCAATTTTAAATTGAAACCGGATTCGGAAAATTATCACTAGAAATTAACATGAAATAGTAAATGTCCAATTATTGATATATGCTGGATACGTTCTAATACCAACAGATTAATATGCTGCAAATTGACATACCAGCGTGGCGTCGATCTTAGTACTCATATTAGTTACAGTTATATGTACAGGAACATGTCGTCGCTGCTCTGCAAAACCCGACAAACATATTTGTTTGGTGAAAATCACTTTGTATGCATCAATTAGCGGTATAAATCCATTTTTTATTATTTCAACTGGTTACAAAAATAACAATAATTTTATGAAATCCTAACAAGTCATTTAAATGAAAGGTACATTTAAATGACTTGTTAAAACTAAAATATATGTATATATATATGTATATGTCGGGTTTTGCAGGTGCAGCGACGATGGTGGACCTCAGTTCAGTTATGAAAACAAATAAAGCAGATATTTTTAAAACTTTCATATCATTCAGTTAAACAGAAGCCACTGATTATACATTCTCTAATTTGTCTGTATGCGTTGACTATCAAAGTACAATAATAATTAACAAAACGCAAGTCCAATTGCAATATTTACAGATAATTCGATTTACAAATTTAGAATTATAAAGAGCCACAGATTATATCTTATAGTAATACAAAATAAAACATAAAAACTATTGGAAGGTTCTTTACGTTTCGTTCTACTCAACAGGTCCTATCAACAAGACCGACGCCACACTTTACAATTCATTAACAATAACAATATAAATATAAAGCTTATATAATAAAATTCGATGTTGAAAAAAATCTGGTAAGAAAATACACATCTCAACATTTCTATATAAAAAATTCATAACTTTCAACTTTCTCCACTCAAAAATACATCATACATTAGCATTATTTTTTTAAGTGCTTATACAGCGTGTTGCAAAACACCATTTTTCCAAATTTAAAAAGTTAATAACTTTTTGCAAAATTTCACATATAAAAGACTTCATAAACGTACATTATTCCAAAACTTGAATATTGTAATGTAGACAAATACTATACATTTGTAATTTGTTTCATATAATAAGTTTAAAAATATTTGATAGTGTGTTGCTGCACGCCATAAAAATTATTAGCCCTGTAATACTGACTCACATGGTGTAATAATTGACGTATCAAAACGCATTCTCTGATTCAGATACATGAGAGTAAAATTGTGTCATTCATACTATCACCATTTGTATACACATTTCATATAGAGATTATATTTTTCTACATGTACGTTAAACAACTATAGCAAATATAATAACATCCATTAAAAATTCACATAAAAACTGCTTTTGAGCCCTTAACACATCACTAACAAATGCATTCAGTACAGGCAAAATATAGTCTGTTGATTCGCACAATATCTAATGAGTCTAATTTCTCGGGTGCTTTAGAAGCGTTGCGGCGTCGATATTTTAAACTGTAAGAGGAAAGGCACACTATTAAATTATGAATCTTCAAACAAACAAACAAATGATCAAAATAAAATGTCATAAAGATTTATTTAAAAAAAATTAAATGAAAGTATTGTAGTATTGTATTCACAGATAAAGCAAATTCGGAAGACATAAAAATAAAAAAAGAAGAAAAAAATTAAGCAAAAGGTAAAGCTGATTATCAGAGCCTTTGATCGGAGCAGACCCAGAAACTAGAATTTTGCGACCATTTTTGACCGAATTTTTATTATTAATTTGATATTCAAATGACAATTTTGACTTATGAAAAAACACCATTAAAACTACTTTACTATTAAAATACTTTACTTTACTGACTTTGAAACTACTTGAGATTAGTATCCAAGATGTGCAGTAGTTACAGGAATAGTTAACGAACGAAACCTTAAATAATACTAAGCAATTCCTTGCTCTAAGTCACCGTGTCCACACCAAATTAATTACGATCAAGTAATAAACCTATAATTCTATTAATTAACTGAAAAATGTTTAATACTTGACTACTAGCACTGAGATAGTTTTCACGTAAATCACTAACGGTCGACCACCTAATAAAATATGTCCATGTACTCACCCTGGTCGAAGGTGCTGGGGTTTATGTAGGAGAGGAGGTCCTGGTCGCTCATGTCGGTGAGGCCCTGGACCGGCGCGGTCATCTCCTGGGAGACGGCCTGCGACACGGCTTGCGACACGGCCTGCGACACGGCCTGCGTGACGGCCTGCGACACGGCCTGCGACATGGCCACGAGCGGCGTGTCCGAGGCCTGCTCGGCGGGCGGCTGCGTGTCGGCGGCCTGCGCGGCCGCGCTGCCCGCGCTCTCCGAGCTGCCCGTGCTCAGGATGTTCGCCGTGTTGATGGCTGACGTCACCAGCGCGTTCATCGTCGTGTCCGACGTCAGGATCTCAGCCGCCGCGTTCAATATCATCGACTTGACGGCGGCCGGCGGCGTCTTCACCGACTGCGGTATGTCCGGAATCATCATCAGCTCGTCCTGCGACCCGCTCGCCGGGAGCATTATGCGCTGGTTGTTGTCGCACAGCAAGCTCGGGGACACTTGCGGGTTTAAGATCACGTCGGGCGATATCGCCGACGCCGGCATCGAGGGGAGGAGATCCGCGTTCGAATTTTGCGAAACGACCGCCGCGTTCGGACTTAGGATGACGTCCGACGCGTGGGACGCCGTGGAAGACGAGGTTGTCGAACCAGATAAGTGATCGTCCACTCTGGAGTTGACCAGCTCGTCGAGTTTCGCCGCGTCGGCCGGAAGTATAGCCGCCGTTGCCTTCATAGCGTCTTCCACCAAAGCTTCCATGTGAGCGCTCTGTTGGGCCAGTCTTTGTTCGATTTGCGTCGCGCCCATATCCATTTTGGTGATAGCACCGAAAGGGTTGAATGTTTCCTGGGACCTGTTCGGTTGCATTTGATTATAGACGATCAATCTTTGCTCGTTCGGCGATTGCATATTCGAGTCCCTCATCATGATGTCAGGATTGAGCACTTTCATATCGGTATCGAGCGGGTCCATCGACCTCTTCGCGGCTATCAGCTGCCTCATGGGATCCATAGACGCCATCGGCATTATGGGAGGGTCGCCGTAGATTTGACCACCGTTATCGTCGGAATTAAATATGGCGGCGGTCACGGATTCTACCATCTTATCAGTTTGCACTTGATTTTGTATGGCCTGAAGTTGCTGAGTGAACGACGCGAGAAGCGAAGGGGACTCGCTTTGCGAGGGCGTGCTAGGCGATAGCTTGATGGAGTCGTAGCCGCTCACGAACCCAACCTGTCGACATTCGATTATCGTTAATAGATTACGAAACATTGGAGTCGGTAAACTTAGTCGGTGTTGGTGTGTTAGGTTTACATGTGTGTGGGGCGGCAGTGTGTAAGTGCGCGTATATATGTGTGTAAGGGCGTGTGTGCAAACCTGCGAGGAGTCACGCGTGGCCTCGGTCTTGAGGCGAAGGTCGACGGCGGGGAGAGACGCCGGCAGTAGAGGCTCGGGTCCCTCCGCCCCGCACGACCCCTCTTGTTCAACCAGCGACTGTTGGCTCGACTCGTCCGGCACCTGCGCTTGTATTAACATGTCGTGTCACACTCCACTGCGAGCGGATTAGAGTAATGATTGCGCCTCTGTACGTTATTTCAATAAAGCAATTGTGGATTACTAAGCACAGCGAATACACACCAGGAATGTAGCTGGATCGATAATAGCAAAATGTACGATTTCAATAACATTGTCACACGACAACAAAATATATTGCATGCTAGTTTCGAAGTGGCAAACATATTTTGTACAAAAACTTATTTTTTTATATATTATCAAAGATAAAAGTATTTCCAGAGTATAAAAAATAAAATCTGCACAAATTAATTTCATTCAATGTACTTGCGTTAATATGAGTAATAAAAAAAATATAATCAAAATCTTAATCTAATAAAAGTTAAACTTGCATTGAACTTTGTGCAAAATAATAGTTAAGAACGGTATTAAGTGATATAAAATACTAATTTGATAAAAATTACTAAGCAATACATTTGGTGAATTATTAAAGAAGCTACCGTATTGAAACATGTAACACCTAACACTTAAGTATGGTAGTGTGACGTACCTCGCTTTTAAGGCCGAGCGGCGAGTGCGGGTCGGGCACTATGAGCGAGGGCCGGCGCACGGGCAGCGCGGGCGGCGGCATGATGCCGGCCCCGCCGCCCCACATCAGCAGCGGCCGCGCCTCCTCCGCTCCCGCCCCCGCCCCCGCCCCCGCTCCCGCCCCCGCTCCCGCTGGCGCCCCTGCACATACACAAAACTCGTCAGACACGCACTCTACCCTTCACTACCACCTAACTAGGACCGATTCTTACACTGCTGAAAACCTGCACTACAGTCGTTTCGAGAAATAACTGATGGAGGAATAAAACTTAAATTTTACACTACATAAATCTCAGACCAACAAAGAAACAAAGATGAAGCGCTGCGTATATTTCAAGTAACGCAAAAACCAAGCGAAAACCATACTCAACTTATTGTAAGAAAACGCACTCTACATATATATACATCTAAAATCATTTGCAACCAACAACATGGTTTTATGTTTGTGTACCACACGGTGTGTGTTTGTGTACGACGAGCAGCGGACTTTTACAGACTGATAAAGAAAGAAAGAACAAAGATGTGTGCGAAAGTGCGTGTCAAGAAATTGAGCATGGTTGCGGCATCACTTGAAACACCGTCTATCTATCTTCGTTGATACTGAGACAAAGATATTTAATTAGGTACTCAACTAAAATAATAAAAAAAATCATCGGTACTTCTCATAGTTTGTTTGAGTTAGTCTTATGTTGTAGAAGCTAAATTATAAATGTATGTGAATATATAAGTATTATAACATTAATTTTTCACTACTAAACTAACTAAAAATATTTCCAAATGTGATTATGTGGATGATATTATCGTCTGGTAAATGTTATGAATCGAAGAATATAACCCAATCTCTATAAAAGTTACTGTTTGAGTATATAGTATTTCAGATTATATATTATAGAAATGAAGAACTCATTATTGCAGGTGAAAATATTATTTGCTTTTCATGTTTTGATGTTACATTTCACTATTTAACAAACAAAGTTTTATAAAAATCTTATAGTTTACTACTCCATCAGGTAAAGCAGTCCATTTATATAATAAATAAATCAATACTTCAAATCACAGCAAAAAAAATATTTTTTAATCGAAAATGGCAAAATAGTCTTTTCGCGCCAAAATGTTTTGCAAATTAAAAATATAAAAAATTATCTTTGTTTTACACTATAGTGACCTGAGTAAAGTACTAATGCTGCATGATACTTTTAAATGACCATTCATTTTACTCAAAACAACTGCAAGAGATTTCAAGCAGTATATATAAGCTATTCAAAGTGTGGCATGGTCGGCATGGCATCTAGATATTGGTGTCGGAGGGATGTGTTTAATTCTGTAAAAAATTGTGTAACTGTAAAGTAATCGGTCGGT
Organism: Parnassius glacialis; assembly: GCA_033319125.1. Taxonomy (NCBI): domain Eukaryota; kingdom Metazoa; phylum Arthropoda; class Insecta; order Lepidoptera; family Papilionidae; genus Parnassius; species Parnassius glacialis. The sequence continues at coordinate 50,074,220 of JAVANC010000017.1, forward strand.
TGTGTAAAGTTTAAGAAGAGTAGATACGTATTTAATATTTTAAACTTTTAATGAATCGCAATGTAAAACATATTCTTAATATTTAAGACACTAATTAGCCTTATTATGATAGCCTTAGCATATAGAATTTATCAAAAATATGCCCGATATCTGTAAGACAAAGAATAGATTTATAATGTGCTTTAATTTTTTTTTGTTCTTTTTGGATTAACTTAAAACCACCGTAACCCGCTTATTGTTTGACTAAAATATTCCAGAGATTAATTATAAAATAATGGGACCACTGTGAAAACTGATAAGGTCATCATAGATACTTTTTTATTTAACTGGAATCATTTTAGAACGTAGATTTCAAATTATTTTTTTCAATAAACTGTGTTGTTTTTGGGTGAAGAGTGAAAATAAATTGTGAGTATGGGAGGTGTGTCATCAACATGTATTAGTGTGAGTAAATCATAATGCTATGTGAATAAGAGTTGGGCGCATTTGTATATTTTTTAATCAACCTTCTAATCAATTTAAATGACTTGCCCGTAATGACTCTCCATGCTGAGCAGGTGGTGTGCTTTGCTTAGTTGTATTATCGATATGGTGTTTATTTTGTTGTGTTCGTATTCAATTTTAACGTAGCTTTCAATTTTATATGTTGATATTTAAAGAGTTATGAAGTAATTTTTTCTGTCAATGTTTATGTGGGAATATCTGTAGCAGTGCATGGTGTATAGTATGTGTCGACACGTGTGGTGGTGTGTTGAGGTGTGTAGTGGTGTGTGGTGGTGTGTAGTAGTGTGTATGGTGTGTGGTGGTGTGGTGAGGTGTGTGGAGGTATGTAGTGGTGTGTGGAGGTATGTAGTGGTGTATAGTGGTGTGTGGTGGTATGCGGTAATGTGTGGTAGTGTGTGGTGATGTGTGATGGTGTAGAGTGGTTTGTGGTGTGGTAGCGTGTGGTGTGGAGGTGGGTGGTGTGGGGGTGTCAGTACCGTGACGGGCGGCGCGCGGCGGGCTGCGGCGGCCGATCTCGCTACCTAGACAGACCTAGCTTGAACAGAAGGGAAAAAAGAAACAGTACGCTATTTGCGCATCAGTCATTTCTTCCAAAATAATATTTCTCACTTATCTTATGTCTCATATCAATCACCATTACACGTAAGCATGCAGAACACAATGAACAGGAAGCAACTGTTACTGCGTTAAGAAGCAACGTGCTGAGTGTTAGGCATGCAAGTTAGTAGTCAATTCAACTTTAACTTTGCCCTTTAAACTTGTTTTAGTTTCACTTTTTGGTATTGATGTTAGATTTACTGTTTTTTTTTAAATAGGTTACTTAGTTAAATTTGTTCAAAAGAAAAATCTTTTAGACTGCAAAGAGAATCTAAAGTTTAAAATATTTAAAACGTAAAAAAGAAATATGACAAAGTATAAAGTTTTAAATAACCAAATTAATTGCTACAAATTTAAGTAAAGACGTAACTTTGTTAAGCATATTAAGTGCTTCTTTTTCGCTTTATAATGTAGTTTAAAAAGGGATTTCGATGGATATTTCTGAGTTTTGTAAAATAAAACGTAATTTAATAATACTATGCTGCAAAATATAATTAAACCATTAAAAGATTTTAAATAGTAGTAAGTGCCATCAGTCATTATCATACTATAGTTTATACATCATGTCATTTTTAAAAATGGTTTGCAAATGGACAGGCGTTACTTTAATTGCAACCAAACAAAATTCAAGCCACATAGGGTGTTCGACTTTGCTATTATGTATTTGTAAGAATAAAGATATTGTTTTAAAAAGTGCATTATAAATAGGAGATAAAAATTAAAACGGTCAAAAACCCTATTATGTAACTTTGCAATTAGTATGCTAAACATGTTTTACAGCAATTTAGTACTACATTCCACAGATAAGCGTATTATTTGTTTGCAGTCACACAGAACATACACTACGTATTGTAAATTGTATTGTACATCAATAATAGCTGGAAGCGAATGCACGCTTTTCGTTGCTAATGGCATAACATATTGCAAAAATAAAATTAAAAATTACAGTAAACTTATTTTCGTAAAACAATAAAACTGATAAGAATGGATAGGGAGACCAACTTGCAGCAAAAATGTTGCAAAGATAAGTCATTTTCTATTCTTTTTCGTTGGTTTTCGCCGTGAAAATGATCACAGGCATGCATAAAGACGTTTCATGTGCATAAGGTTGACTGATTATTCATATTATTACAGGTAGAAAAGGAAGAGTAAATTTTCCAAGGGATATATTTTCAATGTCAAAGTTTATTCTTCGTGAAAATTTGAAGGTGAAATAATAATATTAATATTAGGAGGTTACATTATTCCTAAAGTGGAACAAATGCTTCCTTCCTGAATTTAGTGTTGGTTGTGTCAAGGAGGGGTCACTAGGTATAGTACTTGTTTTATCTCTATAGTTTGGAGTATTTTTGTCAACGGTAGAAATGAGTTGTATTAGGGCCCAACACGACCAAGCAAAAAATCTACTTGCATGATATATATATTCTTGTTATTAAAATAATTTACATATGTGGCAAAGTAGTCATACGTATTTTTGAGCGTTTTAGTAACGCAGTTGTCATATAACTGGACAATATAATTGGAAATTGATTTTATCGGACTTCTGTGAAAGTATAGTCTATGTATAAATATAAAATTAAAATAAATATAATATAAAATGTAATATATATAATCAGCTACTTCTTATTATAGTAAATATAATTATAGACGATTGGTTAAAAACTGAAAATATAATGAAATTGTAAAAAATAAAATTAACCGATTTCTATTATCATCGGAAGATAGTAATGTAAATGAATTTTAACTTAGTGTTTGTACGTGTAAATGAAAAATCTAATTAGATTGGATTATTAAATATGTATATTTTCTATAAAACAAGTGATAAACGGACTCACAGTCCACCTGATGGTCAGGGGCTACTGTAGCCAACTTAAATCAAAGAAAGCTAGAGGTGCATTGTCACTTGAAAAGGCTAAGATAGAATGCGACTCATAAAATCATAGACGTAAAATGGGGATAATATATACGGCCCTCAAAAAATCTAGTGGCTCTAAAAACTTGATGTCATTAACTCCATAAATAACATTTTAAGGACGTTGAACAAAGCTTAACAGGGTGGGGTTTGTGTCCATGTTGGCCTTTAAAAAAAGTTGGAAAGTAACATTATCTAGCATGTTACACCGATGGTGATATATATTTCAAGGATTTGGACTTTTGGACAGCTTGAAATACTATCGTAATTAACTGTCTCTGTCAATCTGTCGTCAAAATCTCTCAAAAACTGCAATGTGACGCATCAGCACACTGTGAAGAATTTAGTGAAGAAAATACACATCAGACAAGGCTGCATGGTGTAAGACCTTTGTCTGCATTAATTGGCGAATCGTAACAACAAAGTCTGCCTTTGGAGATTTGCAGGAAATTTGACCGCCTGTGAATCGGTGCTCATGTTTTATAATTTATATAATAAAGTGGGTTTTGATACGTAAAATTGATGCGTTTTTGTGTATTGTCTGCACATGTGAACTATTAGTGGAAACGACGAAACAAATGTTCAGTTTAACATGTTATTATAAACGTTTTATTTTCTGCTTAGGCGCTTAAGTACTTGTGAGATACTGTCGGCATCGACTGTCCGTTGGGTTTTCCCATTGTCAAAATCTCCCAAGAATTGTAACGCATCGGCACGGTAAAATGTAAGTAAATAAATAATACGTTTTTGAAATAATATATATTATAGGATATTTTATTATTACTTGACGAGTTCATAGCCAAAGAAAAAAAGCTGCCATGAGCACAAAAAGCGCACGCGCACGCAATCGAGGTGCGGAGTGCGGAGTGCGGCGTGCGGGTGCGTGCGGGTGCGGGAGCGTGCGGTTACCTGCGGCGTGGTGGCGCGTGCAGTGGCGCGGGCCCGTGTCGAGCGCGGGCGGCGTGAAGTAGAAGCTGTGCGGCTCCGACGCCTTGCCGCCCGACCGCACGAACAGCTGCACCGCCACCGGCTCCGCGATGTCCGCGCGGCAGTACGCCGGCACGCAGCACACCAGGTGCGTCTGCAATACAAGTCGCCGGTCATGCTCATTCACTCATTCACCGACCCGTGCGTGTCGTAACAGGCGACAGGGGGAAACAGGACATTGCCCACGAGCATACCAGGTGCGTCAACAATACAAGACACCGTTCAACGTTATTGACCGTGTAGCGGTATAATACCCACTGCTTCATATCATATTGTAGGTGTTGTAAGAGGCGACAGGGGGAAACTGAAACACAATGGGCAGCAGCATCTTCCTGATAATAAATCAAAATAATAAAAAAACTACGACTGCCAAGCGTGGCAACTAGGACAAAATACATTTAAGGCAATTTATGGAAGATCTGGAAATACTGGAAACGAGGCATTCCATCTTAGTCCTCAGAGGTGACAGTGCATCTGCATTTTAATTCTTAATTGGCCACAGTATCCACTTACCATCAAGTGGACTGTGTGCTCGTTTGTCACTCTATGCTATAAAAAAAGTATTGAAAAAAAATGTGAAATTATTATATATAATTTTTATTTAATTTTATATTTAATGGGATGCAATATTTAATTCATCGGATTCTCTAGCTTTAGTTGTAATAGTAATCAATTTAAAGTAGATTTCCACGACTTAATAATTCTTTGTATAATTTATCGGTTCCATAAATCAAAATTGTCACCAACCTGTTGTAGGAACTCTTTATCGGGCACGACCTCCTCCTCCCAAGTTGGGCGGCCGTCCTGTCGCTGACAGAACACCACCCGAGTCTCCTTTAGGAAGTTTTTGCCCAAAAGATACAGCTCTAAGCCACCGGTCGCAGGACACGAAACCAGTGACTTGCGGCAAACTTCTGGAACGCCTGGAGGTTGGGCTGAAAAAGATAATATACAAATATTTAAAAAAACATCTGCGATAGTCACTTCTAGTTGGGTTCATAATATCGCTAAATATCCATATTGTGTATGAAAATAAAAACAATGTTAAACAATAACTGTTTGTGCACTGGTTATTATGTACTTATAGGTTTGACAATATTTGCTTCATTCTAGCATCGGTTGCCTGACTCAGGTCACATCAGCGTCCCGAGTTCGATTTTCATAGATGAATTGTTTAATGCAATTTTAAGTTCTGTTTTATCGCATGCTCGGCAGTAAAGAAAAAGATAAAAAAGCCTGCATGTGTGAGCGACCAAAAACATTTTGAGGACTTGTTCATGAGAGATCCAGTGAGATTTTGAGCATTATGTAGGTTACTGATATTTTTATTAGTAAATTAACAAAGTTTACGGAGCGGCATGTAGCACAAAGTTGTGAAGCAGTAAAACAAGAGTAAGAGAAGGCGACTCACTGCATATAATCTGCGTGGAGCAGACCTGCAGAGTCTCTGGCTGCCCGTTCGCGTCCAGGATTTCTGTGCGGAACACCATGCGGCAGCGCGTCGACTTCTTCTTGCCGCGCGCGGCGTGCGCCCCCGCGCCCCCCACACCCCCTACACCCCCGCCACCGCCAAGCGCATCCCCGAACCGGTGCTCGACGTCCACGTTACGCTCCTATAACGAATGAACTTGTATGAAATATGGAAGATATCCCATGTTCTATTCGTACTTAATCACACTTAGAGTAGCCCCAGTGGTGAGCGTTCGGCGGGGCGTGCGACGTGGATGCACGTTTCCCAAACAACTTAGCGGTCACACACTACAATAAAATATAACAGCTGGTGTTTGTCCAGCACGCTATACTCTCTTCTGCAACACGACCTCCACTGAGGCCTTGGCCTTACACTTTCTTCAGGAAATTACTTATTCCATGACGATGGGAGAATATTCTAAGTTTATAATGCTAAAGAAACAAAAAACAACAACAGTCCGTGAAGTCAAGAAATATAAATTAATAAATATATGATTAAACAAAAATCTGATAGTGTATAATTATTACTTCCGCAATAGTTAGGTTCCTAATGACATTTATTTTTATGAATTCAATCATGATATCCTTTTGATCAATAAATTTTTGAATATTACTTTAACGAGATCGTAAATTTTACAGCATGTCTATTAAATCAGTCAGGTATCGATTGAATGACAAGTCCAATAGTACAAACATAAATAGTAGCAACATGAACCTATTATCAAATAATGGACGCTTCACAAACGATGGCCCACCGTCTGGCGCTGAGGCGGCACGTTGACCTCAGATAAAGTGCGGTGCCGGGCGACGCAGATACCAGGGACAAAGGCCAAGACGCTCCCGAGCGCGCGCGATTACAACCCGATAGACGCCTATATTGGACTTCCGATTACCGGCTTGTTTAGGGGCTGAGAAGTTGCATCTGTTGTGAAACTAGACTCAAAGGATAGTGGAGTCTAACTTTATATCAGTCAAGAGATCTTACAAGAATACAAAACGCATGATTATATTTTGAAAATAAAGGAAATATGATTATGGAAACTTATTAGGAAGTAACATGATAATAAATAAATGATGTATAAAATGACTGTTAACCCTTCCTCTGTCCCTTGCACTACATAATATAGGTCATTGCTATTGTCTTACTATTATGTCTGCAAACCGGACAGTGAAAAAAGTCTTAATGACGAGGATAATATTGAAATAACGAAATTCTATTCTACGATTCATTTGACGCTAAGGACCCGGCTACCACTTTTACGGAGTTTCTAGAATGGAAAATATTATAAAACAATTTTTAGAACAAAAGATTTAAAGAACAATATCCTACCACAAAGAAATTTAACTCAAAAGGTATAGTTTAGCACAATTTATTACGTGACGAACTTTAAGTGACGAAAGCATAAACTTACGTAATAATATTTTGATGTAATATTGTAATGATGTTTCTAGGTACTGATTGAATACAATTATGATAGGTTTAAAAATATTTGTTACACGTATTGAAAACGTGTGCGTTGCGTGGGCGTTTGTGTGCGTGCGTACACACACACACACACTATCATATACGATCAAGAAATGCTAGCGTACGGATTGCGATGATTTATTTGTGACACCAATTTAACGTGTTCATTAGCGAAACCAAATAAAGGAATGCAGTATTATCAGCTAGTAAATAACAATCAATATATATTTTCATATCAAATGTTTTCCGTATTTAATAGTAAGTACCTTCACCAGTTTTTAAAAAGATTTGTTAACAATATATAATAAAAGAACGAGGTGATTGCAAAGTTGATTTTAATACAACTAAAAAAAAGTCTTAGGGAACAAATGGATACTTTTAAAGAGAAGAGCTTAAACAAACCACACCTATAGACGGCTCCTGATGGCCCAGCAATCGGCCGCCAGTTGATCAGCTGGATTAGGCGGTCAGGATTGCACCAGACACGTTCACGGTATAGTCCAATGTAATGCGTGGGATTTAGCTTACGTATAGAAATATTTTGAAATAATTTCTACGTTATTACCGTATAGACTATAGAAGCATGTGTGAAACATTGTAGCGTTCAGAGGAAACAGGGTAAGTTCGCTAAACGTCGAATATTAAAAAAAAAGTTTTCATTACGCTTAGGATCTAATAAAAAAATTACATTCAATACTAAAATAAGCTATCAGCTTACCGAACGCGATGACAAAATATGTGTAGGTATATGAGAAATGTTTGTAACCGAGTTACGAAGTTATGCAGGTAAAAATATTTTGCCTATTAAAACACTTTTAATGGGCAATATTAAAAATGTTCCAATATATAGTTCTTTATAGTAAGTATATAGTTCTACATATAACATACTAGAGATCCAACCGGCTTCGCACGGGTGATTTCTTGATCACGACAACAGCGCTACTTACTGGGTTCAAATGTGAATCGAAATCATATAGGGTAGGCATGGGTCATTGACGGTTTTTTAGTTAATGTAATTTAACTGTTAATCATTAATGGTCAACAGGTTGAAAAAGCTGTTAAATAAATAACAGGTTTTAAAACTTCTATCGGTAGCGTTAGTCGTCAATTTAATATTTCAACGTTTTCGATCAATAACAAATTTGTTGCAGATTAGGTTGAAGATTAGTGATTTGGTAAGAATTTAGATTAAGTACTTTTATTTTTATTGTATTGGAATGACTTTTAATTCGTACTTTTTCCAGGCTTAGGACTGGCTGGGTAAAAATATTATTCAGGTGTAGGTACTTAAAAGATCATCTGATTGTATATACATTATTCATAATTTTTGTTTGTTTTTTTTTATTTATTCTATTTACAATTACATATTAAATCTCATAACGTGCAAAATGGCCTTCGTCTAAGCTTGCATTTAAAAATAGCAGTTAACTTAAACTTAAAAAAAAACTAAATTTAAAAACACTCGTCCTCGACGCTTAATGCAAACAAAACAATCGCAACGAATTTTAGCCTTGACTGACACTCAGGAATATACACAATATAATAACACACTAAATACAAAATCATAACAAATCAACTTTCTTTACTCGCTCACGCTCACACACAGAAACGCACAAGACCGCGTCGGTAACTTCCGAAAGTAACTTATATTTCCGAAGGAGACTAAATTCACAGAAATGAATAAAATAAACCTAGCAAGCTAACAGCATAGCAAAGTGGCAAAGCAATCAGCTTTGTAGCGGTTTCTAACGGTTTCCGTTGAGCAATCAGTTTCAAAATAGGAGGTTCAGATGCCTGGGTGATCAGTAATCGATTGCTGAAAACAGAATTTGAAAATTCGAAACCGTTCTGGAGATAATCGTGGGACAGACGGACAGACATCGTGAAATCAATAAGTGTCTTCGCAAGCTTCGCCACTTAATAATATTGAAATAATGCGTTGAGTGCGTTGACGTAAATAAACAGCTAATATTTTCAACCTGTTTTTTCATTAATGAATAACAGTTAACACATTGACGAATGAAAATCCGTTAAAGAAAACCGTTTATTGATTCAACGCCCACTTGTAATCTAGGGATAGGGACCCATTCAAACACACACAAAAAAAATCATCAAAATCGGTCGAGCCGTTTTTGAGTTTTAGCGAGACTAACGGACAGCAATTGATTTTTATATATAGAAAGATAGAAAAAGAAGATTGTGGAGGTTAACCAAAAGTTTTTTCTCTATTTTTTAGGGTTCCGTACCTCAAAAGGAAGAAACGGAACCCTTATAGGATCACTTTGTTGTCCGTCTGTCTGTCTGTCTGTTAAGATCCTGTTTCTCAGGAACGCGTGGAGGTATCAAGCTGAAATTCATATCAAATACTCAAGTCTACTGTCCCTTAGAGCTGTGAAAAAATTAAACTTCTAAGCCAACGCAATCAAAACATACAGCCGTTTATGCCGCAAATTTTCGACATTCGCAAGGGAATCAAAACCTACAGGGTACTTCCCGTGATCTCAGAATTTTGAAATTTGGTACGAAGCAAAGTTTTATAGCACAGATAAAGGAAAAATTGCAAAAAGTATAAATTTTTAGTTACATCATATAATAAAAATATTTTTAATAATTTTAAACTTATATACCTACAGATTTGTACGGAACCCTCGGTGCGCGAGTCCGACTCGCACTTGGCCGGTTTTTTTAACTCTTAATGCACACATTAAAATATAGAAACACTGATATTAAGCCACACTATAATATACTAAATGTTAAAATAGGTAGCCTTATGGCTTATGGCTAAACACCGATCGCTTTAAGGCAAACTTTTGGTATGAAAGATTATTTATATTTTTATTACTTGAAAAACATTACCTACTTAAAACTGACTTCACAGACTATATATATTCTAGTCTTCACAGTATTCACGTATAGATCTTAGTATATCACGTATAGATATTAGTTGGAAATATTCAGCACTTACCTTGAGTATGCCAACGCAGTCGCAGGTGACCTGCCAGTTCTTAGCGGGCTCCAGGTCTATCTCGATTATGACGGTGCCGTCCTCCTTGCGTTCCTTGCACGGCGTGGAGTTTTTCCCGGAGACGCGGCACGCCTGGTAGAACATATGTGGCGCCACGCGACCCGTGTCTGTGCCGATAAACACCTGCCAGGAACAAGAGGATACAGTAGTTACAAGCTTAATGGTTCAAAAAAGTAATTAAAAAAAACCAACGGCGTTAAAAATTTACTGAAAGAAAACCTGCAATTCCCTTTTTTGTATTTGTAGATGCAATATGTAAATATTATATAACCTCTGTCACTCCTGGTCGGTTCGACCGGGAAAGAAGCATTCTCTTACAGAATATTAGCGTAAAATAGCAGCTTAATGCTTTTCTGTTTCATGCATGCCATTCCATCTTAGTCGTCAGGGGTGACAACGTATGGGCCACAGCACCCGCTTACCATCAAATGAACTGTGTGCTTTCATCACCTTTATTCCATAAAAAAAATTGTTTCATTTATAAATAGACTTCTATATTAAAAATTTCTTGGCTCTTGACCCTAATCTAACGTAATCTAAGACATATCTAACGACACCTCATATTATGTTCATCAAACCGTTTAGATTGCAGAGCGTACTCTCGAAAAACATTATCCTACTTCTGGGATAGTCGGGTAAAAACTTTTCAAATAGCGGCACTGTCTGCGCGAGCCCTCGCCGTATGCAAATATCCCACCATGATGCGATCTATGGGGGTGGCCTATGTTTATCAGTGAACTTCTGATATGCTTTTATAAAAGAATGATAGAAGAAGTAGACAAAACTCGGACAATATATGTTCCTTAACTACTAACATAATAATTATTATAATAATGTCCTCCAGACCGAATTTCGGTGCCACGGCTGCGGCCGGTCTCAACGGAGACTAGCCTTCTGCGCAGGACAGGATTATAGTGCACGAATGTGTGCGCAAGCACAAGTGCACTCTCTATACCCTCACTCTCATAGTCCCATGGGACGGTAAACCGAGACGACCGGAAAGAGATCAGGCGCAGGACCAACGGTTTCACGTGCTATCTGAGGTACGGCGGTGAGACACCGCTAACTGCCTGACTCCGGGCAGCTACTGAGAATTTCTTGATGGAAAAGCTCAACAAGGATTTTTTTGCCCCACCCGGGATTCAAACACGGGACCTCATGGTCATTAGTAGCACTATTACAACCACTACACCAACAAGGTAGTCGACTAACTACTAACATATAAGGTGCATAACGCAAACATAATGGACAAGTAAATTTCGAGAATATTAAAATTGTTCGTCACCTGTAAAACGGCAGGTTTATCATAGCCCACCAATTTCACGATTGGGAAGCCGTTGCCGGAGTTGTCTTTCACGGCGCCCCGGCTGCCCTCAGTCTGATATCTGCAACAAAAGTGGCCCATAAGAGAAACGTTAAACAAAAACATCTAATAAAAAAAAATTCTTAAAAAAAATGCAACAGGACCGTATACGTAAAAACATGTACACATTCTACCTAATGGTAAGTGGATGAAGGGCCCCTTAAACTCTAGGAAATGACTACCGCGATGCCCGAATGCCTTTCTTCGCGTTTGCTGACGATGTTTTCTTAAACCGCTCAGCACGTGGTAAATCAGCACTTATCGACATCAATGTAATTAACAATTACATTGATGTCGGCGGAGTTCGAAACCAGGTTACTCGCGTACTGTGAATTTTACAACGGTGATCGCTACCAAGCTATTTCTAATTTGTTGTGTTGTTAATTTGTGTAACATACATGATTGTAAGCTGTTATTTAAAAAAAAATCCCGCTGGGTTTCTTGCTGGTTCTTCCCAGGACAGAGGTTTGTTTTCGAACCAGTGGTGATTAAACAAAGAGTGACTTTCAATAAATATTATTTATAATCTATATTGAATAAAAAAGTTTCTGTTTCTGTTTCTGTTACAGCTAGCGCTTAGCCCCTGACCTACCACGGCTCTCGATAAAGTAAGTAAAATAAATAAATAAATTGTTCTGCTCTTTTTCGCTGATATCCAACGAGAGCGTGGTTTTTCCCGGTCGCGGCGACGAATTCATCCTGCAACGATAATAATATAGCTGCAGTGGCTGCAGTGTGTCTTCACCACGAATAAAACGAAAATCCATACGGATAGCATGGAAAATACCAAACACATAAATTTCTCACTTACAATTTGATATTACAACGCCTTTATATAATATTAATAACAATAAAAAATTCATGTACGTGGGTCTAAAACCACCAGAAATACCGTTTTTATATAACCAATTTGTATTTTGATGAAATGAGTCATAAATTATAAACTGCTATGACTCATCTCAGTATTTATGAAAGTATTTTTTTATTGAAAAAGTTGACATTCTTACAAATAAGTTTTTCCGTAAACTTCTTAAGTGGCATAGAAGCCTTAAGTTATTGAATGGATCGAGGAAAAGTTACACTTTCAAACTTAATGTATGAAAAAGTTTCCACTATTATATGTAGTAGAGCTATGCTTCAGGTATATTATTGTTGTAGCATGAATTGATTGTCTCGACCGGGGAAGGATGACGCTCTCGCAGAATACCAGCGTAAAATAGCATAAAATAGCATCTGGAGACCCTTTTTACTGGAAACGACATATTAGTCCACAGGGGTGATAACGCTTCTGCATTTCAATTCTTAATCGAGGATAGATGTAGCTATCTATGGGACACAGCATCCACTTACCATCAGGTGGACATTTAGCTCGATTGTCACCCTTTATTATCATTACAGTCCTTCTCAAGTACACGGCTGAACATTAGCCTCCGCCAAGGAATGATATAAAGCACGGTCCTAAATCACCTGCATTAGTTGACTTCCTGTGTCCCTTACCAGGTCGTTAGTGCATTTAGTAAGAGACCAACTAAATGTCTAAAATTATTATTACATAAATATATAATTATTAATTTATAGCACCAAAACCCCTTCCCACATGTAATGTATTATATTTTGAACTGGCATGCTGCAGTTTATGAATATGACGGCATGTGCACCATTGCACGTGCGACGGCGTCGGTGTAGCTAGAGAGAACCGCTCCGTCCGTTTTATACAAGCAAAAGGGGCGCCACCGCAAGTGCAATGGCGCAGGTGTGCTGTGCACGTGTTGTTTACAAGAATTCTCTCTAGCTACACCGACGCCGTCGCACGCGCAATGGTGCACATGCCGTCAAATATAATAGTGGAAACAATAGAAAAATACCTCGCTCGATGTTGCGTCTCCGGCTGGCAGAGTATCTGCAGCTCCACCCCCCCGTCCCTCGAACGGCTGGAGAGCGGTGCCGCGAGGCCTGGCGCTCCCGACTGCGACATCGCAGCCAGCGCCCTCCGCCTGGCCAGCGCCTGTGCCAGCTTACCGCCGTACTTCCCCCCAAGCTTTCCCCCCAACTTCCCACCCAACTTGCCACCTACTCCGGCCAGCTTTCCCCCACCCGAGTACTTTCCCGAGAGTTTTCCACTGCTCCCCAGCTTACCGCAGGACCTGTACGTTGGGTCCTGGAAACGTTTCCCTGGATTCTCAGCGATATTTGGACTAGATAAACTGCAGCCGGCTCTTATCCTGTAATAAAACGTTTTGTTTAATGACAAAGTTTTGTATTCGTTTTTCATGATACAGCATATCTGTATCATGAAAAACGAATACAAAACTTTGTCTAAACGAATACAAAACTATGATATGATATGAAGAAAGATTTAATAAATTAGATATTAAGTATAATTGAAAGCGTGCATTGAAAGTTAAGTTCTACGAGTAGGTTACAATAACATAAAAGCACAGAATGAAGTTTCTACAGGTTGGGTTAAAGATAAAACTAAAAACAGCTAAAAGGAAAGAAGACCGATAGTTTAAACTCTTAGATCTAGAAGAACAATTTAAATAAAACTAATAAAGCTCCGTCGAAATGATAATGGACATTATGTCAGACTTTCGCTTGTAAACTAGTCGTCAGTTAAAATAATAAACATATCATGCAAGCCATGCCACTAACTAACGAATTTCTATTTAATACACTTTTCCACTTTCTATTCAAGCCTTCTCCAATCCAATTACCTGAAAAACATTAAAACTGGAGATGCAAATTGAAAACGTTTGTCATGTGCGAACTTTTACTCACTACTGCAAAGAAAAAGCGAAATTTTCTATTACATAGGTAACACAATAGTATATTTTTAGACAATGACTTCGAGAAATCGTTATTCCTTGCGCCCTAACGAAATTGTTTAATTGAGATAACTTTAAGAGTGAAAGTAGTGTTTTTTACGGCACTCATGTCATTTTTTCTTACTGATGTCTTGAGTACTTTGCAGCACATGTGGCCACGTGAGGACTGGTGTTCAAAGCCCCAATGTCATTCATTATCTGGTTTCATTCGTTGTATTGTGTACGTGTTACCTTTACAGTCTATTAAAAAACCACTGCTGAACATAGGCCATGTTCAGCAGTGGTTTTTTAATAGACTCCCCTATAGATTTCCTCATGGAGAGGATATTTGCCATAGTTGCCACGCTTGGCTTCTTTAGAATTGTTGTGATTTGAAACTCGATGAAACGAAAAAACGACACTAAAAATAAGCAAACATACACCAATAGAATTTAGCCTGCGAGAGAATGAGATAGATATTAAATTAGACGTGTTTAGGCCATCTAGCTTCTTTTTTAGGTTCCATCTTGAGAATCAATCAATTTTTTTTATTTTATAGAGTTGATATTGGGAACACGCTGCTTCACACTGTCGTCTCTTAAGACACCCACGGAGAGATATGCACACACACAACACACAAACACTCACGCCTGTCACCCAGAGGGGTAGGCAGAGACTACGGATTTCCATTTGGCGCGATCGTGACACTCCTCTCTCGCCTCCTTTACATCCATATATCTACGCATACACGCTCGTCGGTTAAGGGTACTCCTAATCTGGCCCATTTTCAATGTATCGCCGATTTGGTCGATAAACCTTCGTCTAGGGCGTCCCTTCCCGACCCTGCCGTTCACTTCTGCAACATAAATTTGCTTTGTCACCCTTTCCTCGTTCATTCTTTCTACATGACCAAACTACCAAAGCATTCCTTTCTTAATCCTGGTCACAACGTCATCTTGCAAACCACACTTTTCTCTTATCACGCTATTTCTCACCCTGTTTTTCAGATTCAGCCCTAGCATACACCTTAATGACCGCATTTCTACAGCACTTATTCTCCTCTCATGCTTCTTCTGCCACACCCAACTTTCACTACCATACATTAAAGTAGGGACTAACACAGCATTATGAATTGCCATACGTGCCTTATTTGACACATTCTGACTCTTCATAATAGCGTGTAGAGCCCCATTGACTCTATTTCCTGCGTTCACTCGTCGTCCATCCCAAATATACAAACTCATCCACTTGCTCAATCAAATCAAGAGATATGAGGTAGTGAATTCTCTTAAACCGCCACCACACGGTTTAGTGTACGTATAATTATAAGAAATCATCAGGATTGCCTTTGTTTTGTTATTGGTAATGATTATATGTTATTAGTACGGCAGTATGTAGTTAGATACAGGGATACGTGAAAATTCAAATACCTGTTTAGAAAATTAAACACCCGTTCCACAAAACATCGCCAAAATTTATGAGTGCTGGGAGATACATACATACATATATAAACCGATATAAAATAATTAGACTCTTAGATTGTGCAATAAATGGGATTTACTTAATTAATTTAATGTAATTGATTCTTAATAAAACAGACTTCAATAAATGGTATGTTTTTTTGTTTGATTTATGCCCAAATACTTAAAAGCTAGTTAATTTTAAGATGCCGTTAAGCCTCATGCTGTCTCTATCATTTTCCATCACAGTGACAATAACACCACGAGACTTGTTAAACTTGTTAAGGATATGTTAAAATTGAGTAGCATTTATGTATTCTGGCCATTAATGGAACATTTTAATACCAATTGAACAAAATTTAAAAATCAACAAAAGGCAAGATTGCCGAAAGAAGAGCGAGGAGCATTGTTCGTAAACATTTGTTGTTTCAAAAGATACGCATAGTTGCGTAGACGTAAGTTTTACTGAGGATAATGACGCCGGGTGTTGTGTAGTTTTGTTTTAAAAAATGTGCTGGATCAGTACGTGATAACAGTCTCTGCAGATATCACGTATCAGATATAGCTGGTGTGACGTCGAATAAAACATTTGGACGTGCTTTTCTCGCTATCGATACATCGGCGCAAATTAATAATTCAGTGTCAGTGTAATAATTATGCTTGCATTGTGTCTGATTTTTGATAAGATTCAATGTTTACGTTCTATACAACACTCACTCGGCAGCATTCGAAGATAGGGCATGACTGCTGCTGCATTTTCACATAAATAGGTTAAATATAGCGTAATAAAATAATAAGTGAAAGCTTAGTGATAAAAAGAAATTAATATTAGTTTAGATAGATAGATAGATAAAAATATAAATATTATGTAAATAAACCAAATTCTAATATTATTACTTATTACGTGATTAAGAAGGAAAGTTATCAAAGATTTTATTACCTCAAACACCTTTTAAATAACCATAAAAATATATGAATAGAAATGTGGAAATGTGTATTAATAGAGTTAAGCGAAGTAATATTAAGCATGCTTACAGTAGATGTAATGGAAAAAAATGGGCACCACCAACATCCGCGAACTGTTATAACAAAATAAAGTTTCCATAAATATGTACTCAACCAAAAATTTAAAAAAATATATGCAACATACACGGGTGTGGGTAGTAGATTGGTCGCTGTGTCGTGCGGAGCGGGCGCGGGAGCGGGCGCAGGCGCATGCGCGGGAGCGGGCGCAGGCGCATGCGCGGGTGCGCTAACGAGCGGTAACGGATACGCGTCGTTAGCGTCGTCGCACTCTATCTTTACCGGCAGCTCGTTCCCACGCCGTCTTTTCCTTTCATTGTGTTCCCACTCCTCCACTGTTTCAGTACATCTGTGCACATGCGCCCATATATCCTTCACACTACATCCAAATTAATTTTGAATAGTTTCGCCTATAAAAAAAACTTATAACGCATAAATCTTAGAGGAACGAGATCATTTTTTTTAATTTTTCATTTTACGAGTATATATTTCTTAAAATTTATAAACGTCATTCTAAGCCGTGAAAAAAACTTTAGGATATTATGACAAAAAAATTCCCAGCATAAATAAAGAATATCATTCATGTGAGACTTGTATACCGGGTGTTTCTGAAATGCTCCCGCAAACGAAGACAGACGATAGTACTAACGATACCTTTGGTGATGAGTCAGAAAGAAAATCGATCTCGAGGAAAAAAAATCATCTTTACATAACATTTTATTAGCTTTATTCACGCTCCATCATAGTACAGCTAAATGAAACGATAATTTCATTAAAAAAAAAACATGAAAATACTTAAACAGCAGCGTAATTTAAAATCAGCTGACTAAAGTCAATATCCGCGCGGACGCCGAATTCTTTTATCTAGCTCGGTACGAAACAATGCCCTAGGTACTACTCACTCTACCCTCCCCTTTCACACATGCGCCGCCGCCGCCCAGCCGACTCGTGTCGCCTTGCGCTGTGCAATTTACACATATCAGCGTTTCCAAAATGTGGAGAAATCCCCAAATTGCGGGGAATTTAAAGTTGGTGGGGGATTTTTGGTGGTTGTTACAATGCGGAGAAAATGCGAAGATTTTCAAAAACGATAGCCCGAGGCAAGTCAGAACTTTTTCTCAAGAAATCTAAATACTTATCTTAACATTTTTGTTAAGTTACTTATGACTATCGAACGACAGTCTTTTTTTAATTATCTTCTTTGCACCAAATTTAACTTACTGATTTATTTTTTGTGCATCATTTAATGCTTTTCATTTCTATATTTTTAAATTTTAAAGAAAAACATGTTAGTTAAAAAAATCTTATAAAATTAGTTGAAAATTGTTTCATTTCTTAAAATAAAATTGAGGGGAATTTGTGGGGAATCTGTTGAAGTTTTGTCCTTAAATTGGAGAAATTGACATGGATTTTCGGGGAATTTGACAAATTGGTGTTGGCAACGCTGCCATATTGCACCGAATTTAACCTAATAAGATTTGTTTGCCAGTGACATAAGAATTAGAGGCGGTAATCACTATAAAACGTGCAAGTAATTTTTAATAGTATTGACGTACCTCTTTTTAAATTAAAAGTATGGGACGGATTAAATACGGAAAGTCAATTAAATTAAAGTAAACTAATTATTTTTAGATTAATTCTGATAGATTAATTAACTCTCGATCATAATTGCAATTGATTTTAACTATCAAATTATTCAGTACCATTTAATTTCTATTTTCTTCTACAAAATCAAAGATAACGATGAAATAGTGTTTATAATTGTGAAAGTAAGTACCCAATTAGGTACGTTTAATAATGTCAATATCATTTTTGTAGTAATGAACTGCTTGTTGCGTCAGGGTACAATTAATTGTGTAATTGAATAAAAAAATTATAACCATAACTTTTATATTCCATATGAAGACTAATTGTAGGTATAACTAAACTTATAAATAAAATAAACGTTGGCAATGTCGTAACGGTTTCACGATCTGTGGAAATGATCAAAGTGCTTACCGCTAGGACGTTAGGATGCATGCACTTAACGGTAGGCATTTATTTTGGCGGGATTTTAGTTTTTGAGACAGTTGCGTGTTGTAGTGTTGACTATCACGTCCGCGTGAAAGACAGTTCAATCGTTTTGTTTATTAAATTCGTGTCATTATTCTTGTTGTTACGTTTTGTGTTTCTTGTTTTGTTTAATAATGCCTAATGCGTACGTTTATATTGCTCGTGAATACGGCAACATGTTAATGTGCCTTGGAGAATCTCATAAGGCCACGGAGGATTTAGATCGGTAACTTGTTTAATACCTATTTTTTTTAAATAACTTAGTACTGAACTGATCTGAATAGGTACATAACTGAATATATCAGAATAATAAACATACATACACGATGGATAAAAAAGCATGACTCTATCCTTGTTAACATTTCATTTAAGTAAATTTTGCATTAGCGGGGACTCGAACCAGGTATTTGGTTTATTTAACCTGTGAATTCGAATTAAAATGGCTAGGTAGAGACAAGCACAGTGACAAAATAGTAGGTTAAGTTGTGCTGAAAATTATTAAGTATTGATACGATCGTGAGCTGTGGGCCGCGCGAATTAGGTGTCCGCGCGTATATTGACCCCAGTCAGCTGATATGCATTCATTTTAAATTCCACTGCTGGTTTTATGTTTAAGTATTTTCATAATTTTTTTATGAAATTATCGTTTCATTTAGCTGTACTAACATGATGGAGCGTGAATAAAGCGAATAAAAGGTTCTGAAAAGATGTTTTTTTTTCCTCGGGATCGATTTTCTTTCTGACCCATCATCAAAGTTATCGTTAGTATTATCGTCTGTCTTCGTTTTCGGGAGCGTTTCACAAACAGCCTGTATAGTTTAATCACTTGCAATGACTTATGGTGATGGAGCATTACATACATACCTACTAAAAGGATGTTTTTCAAACTCATTTAAAAAACATCAATTTTTGATAGAATATTATTAAAAAAAAATATATCAGCGGCACATTATTTTCCCATTTCGGTAAAAGTTCTATTCATGTAACTTATGGTGTTAAAATCAACTCTTCAGATATGTTAAATTAATACTAAACTGTATTCTTGTCTTTCATTATTAATACTGAAGGTCTACTAGTATCGTTAGTTTTATGTAACATTATGCTGATTGTTGCCATTTCTAGTTTAAAAAATATCGAATCGTTGAAAGCCTGTAATAAAACTTAAATTAAAATTTAAAACAAAACCCCGAATCCAAAAAAGAACTACTGATGATCTTCAAACGGCTGAACAGATTTTCTTGAAACATAGTTAAGAAAAATCGGTTCATCCGTTGAGGAGCTACAGGCAGACACACAAATACACAGATACCCACTACAAACTTATAATACCCCTCTTTCTTTTTTTTAAACGTTTAATAAAAGAAAAAAAAGAAAGTGGAGTTTTCCACACTAGGATTTTCTCCTGTATCATGGGAGCAGTTTACAAACATAAATTGCACAAAGGCAAACATCCAAACCCGAAAAAATTACGAGGGTGGATTGAAAAGTACTCGGCCTAACACAGATCCATTCAATTCTAAAAATCAAATCTACCCACATTATTTAGTTCAGTTCAGACTAGTTCATTGTGTGAAGTTCGAAACGTGTGCAATAATTAGTTGTGATTTTATAAATTTATTAACAAAGTAATCGGACATAATTTCCGCGAATGGAGCAAATCGAGCAGCGTGCCGTCATTAAGTACCTCCATAAGAAGGGGCTATCATCAAAAGCCATCCATGATGACATGGTCAGTACATTAGCCGATTGTGCTCTGTCATATTCATCCGTCAAAAAATGGATAGCAGAATTTAAGCGTGGTAGAGAGAGTGTGAAAGATGAACCCCGCTCTGGAAGGCCTTCGACGTCAACTACTGACGAAAATATTAAAAAAGTACTTGATTTAATAATGGGAGACCGCAGATTAAAAATTAGAGAGATAGCCGAGATTATAGGCATCTCTTATGAACGAACTCAAAACATCATTGTCAACGAGTTGGGTTTCCACAAGGTGTCTGCGAGGTGGGTTCCGCGACTGCTTTCAGTTGAACAAAAAAGGACGCGATTGACTATTTCACGCGACTGTTAGGAGTTATTTGAAGCCGATGCAGATGATTTTTTGAATCGTTTTGTTACTATAGACGAAACATGGGTTCATTACTGTACACCGGAAACAAAACAACAATCAAAACAGTGGAGAAGACCTGGTTCACCACCCCCTAAAAAGTTTAAGTCGATTTTGTCGGCAAATAAGGTGATGGCTTCAGTATTCTGGGACTCGAAAGGTGTGATTATGATTGATTATCTTGAAAGGGGTCAGACTATAAACTCTGATTACTACTGCACCTTACTACGTCGTTTACGAGAGGAAATAAAAGAAAATCGTCGAGGAATGCTCAGAAGAAAAGTCCTGTTTCATCAAGATAACGCCCGTGTTCACACGTCAGTACAGTCAATGGCTGAAATTCACAACTGTGGCTTTGAACTGTTACCGCATCCGCCGTATTCACCTGATCTTGCACCATCAGACTTCTTTCTGTTCCCTAACCTAAAAAAGCACTTGGGAGGTCAAAGATTTTCGACAAACGACGAGGTCAAAGCAGCTGTAGACGCATATTTTGACTCTAAGGAAGAATCATTTTTTTGTCAACGGTCTAAATGCTTGGAAGGGGAGGTGGCAAAAGTGTATTGAACTTGATGGTGATTATGTAGAAAAATAAAAATATAACTGATTTAGTATGTGTTTATTTTCTTGGTTAGGCCGAGTACTTTTCAATCCACCCTCGTATTTATTTGTAGGTCGCTATACAAATACTTGTTCCGTGCGGTATTTGAACCCGCTGCCCTAAGCTCGGCAATTCAATTGCTAAGTCACTGCGCAACGAAGTCGTCATAATACCCCTGTTTTCGTCGGGAGTTAAAAATAATTTTTAGTTAGAATTATATTATATATATATATATATATATATATATATATATATATATATATATATATATATATATATATATATATATATATATATAATTTTCTATACATAAATGGGAACTAATTTCTGTAAAGCCCA
Source organism: Parnassius glacialis (assembly GCA_033319125.1). Taxonomy (NCBI): domain Eukaryota; kingdom Metazoa; phylum Arthropoda; class Insecta; order Lepidoptera; family Papilionidae; genus Parnassius; species Parnassius glacialis. The sequence goes on from JAVANC010000017.1 coordinate 50,095,926, forward strand.
ATTCGAAATGACTTCAAAGAGTGTGTGACGTAGGAGCTGACGTTAATCTTTGCCACACACACTTTTACAATACGAGTATCGTGAAAACAACGCGATCGGAACGTACGCCGAATTGCAATGCACACGAATATAAAACTATTGATTGACATTTCATTACAATACTAAACACTTTGAAAATAAGGTTTATTTTGATTCATCAATTGCGATAAATTTGGAAAAGATAAATCTATAGTCGTACCGCACCGTCTAACGCTTATTGAATATTTACGAATTGGAGCAGTTACCTGGGATGAGTCACAAAAAAGATTGTACCGAAAATAAGATGTAGCACATGCACGGTAACGGAGCACGCGGTGAACTTACGTGTGAACGCGTTCTTTACGTGGTAGAGCCATGCTGCAGCTATATAACAGTATAGTTGTAGCACGAATGGGTCGGCTCGACCGGGGAAAGACCACACTCTCACAGGATACCAGCGTCAAATAGCAGCTTAACACTGCTGTGTTTCGTATGGTGAGTGTGAACGTGAGTACCGGAGACCATTTTTACTGGAAAAGAGGCATTCCATCTTAGTCCTCACGTGTGACAACGCATTTGCATTTTGATTCGCAAACGAGGATAAATGTAGATGTCTATGGGCCACAGCAACTACTTACCATCAGGTGAACTGTGTGCTCGTTTGTCACCCTATCCTATATAAAAAAAAATTAGGCACGTACGTTTGAGTGGCGAAAATGAGCTGTGTCCCGCCAGCAATGCAGTCAGAAATTTGCATCTATTTACTTAAGGTTAAAGCTCCAGGGTGGCCCGCGAAATTCAAATTTTCTTACGTTTTTTTGGACTTTGCAGGTCAGGGTCAGGTTGAATGTTTAACAAAATATGATTCGCGAACGTAGCGAGTATGTGTTTACAGAATTATTATCATTAAAATCACCAATACAACCCTCCAAGTTCATATAATTCCTTTGAATGAGTTTTTCTGGAAATAGACTTTGAATAGAATTCTGGGGCAACAGTACAGATGCACCCACCATCTTCATCTTACAGAAAAAGCTAATTCGCATTATGTCTAACATAAAAAATACTGAAAGTTGTCGTCCTCATTTTAAGAAACTTAAACTTCTTACCTTAAGTTGTATTTATATATTGGAATTATGCAAATTTGTGCGAAAATACCCTAATTTATATGTAAAAAGAGAAACTAAAAATACGGCTTATAGTTTTAGACATGAAAATAAATTATTGCTACCACCCTCTAAAATGAAGCTCTTCTCATCAGGCCCTTACGCAATGTCCATAACCGTCTATAATAAACTACCAAACTCATTAAAAAACGAAACAAATGATAATATTTTTATAAGACAATTAAAAGTGTTTCTAATCAATAAATGTTATTATACTTTATATGAATACCTGAATGACAAATGCAATACTATAAATAAAGGAATGATTAATATGAATAATTATGGACTAAAAATAATAAATGATATAATAATAATGAATGATATAATAATAATAATGAATTATAAAACATCTTTGCGTCCTCCTTTGTTCTAATTTTCTAGTTTGCTGTACCCAAGAGGTTGTGATAATTTAATTTATTAATTTGTACACTATGGAATGCAAATAAATTTTGAGTATTGAGTATTGAGTATTTTCACTGGTTTTTAGAAATTTAGTCAATTATTAATTCAATTTGTTTAAACAAATGGCGCCTCTGGCTCCACGATTTTTTTATAAAGCCCGACGTATCTGAGACACACATTTGGGCCCAGATCCGGCTCGATTTCCACGTCAAAGTATTTATTATCACCGATGCTTAGATATTAAATCGATTATTAATTTTATTTGTTTCAGAAAATGGTGCCCCCGGCTCAACACTTTTTTTATAAACCATTGCGAACAATAGAAACACATTTGGGCCCTGATGCTGCTTGATTACCGCGTTAAAGTATTTATTTTCACCAATTTTCAAAGATTGCGTGAATTGTTTATTTTATTTGTTTTAAAAAATTATGCCCCCGGCTCAACAATTTTTTTATTAACTATAGCGAACAATAGAAACACATTTGAGTCCTGCTCCAGCTCGATTTCCACGCTAAAGTATTTATTCCGCATATATTCAGAGATTTCGTCAATTATTTATGCCAGTATTTTGCTTTCCGCTCTCTAACGATTGTTTAAAGGTCTTTACCCTCTTTTTTGATATTTAAAATTAATTTTAGAATTTGAAAGCTACAGTCAGACCATCCCGCGGTGTGAGCGCCCCATGCCGAATATGCGGTTTACACAGCGCTCGGTTCGCGAAACAATCCTCTCCCTGGACATCCACAAGTCGAGTGGGCCTACGGAATCCCACAATTGTGCTGAAGACCTGTGCTAAAGTGTTGGCACCTGTTCTAACACGTCTTTTCCGGTACTCCTTCTCCCTAGGCGTAGCCCCGAATTCATGGAAGACAGCCTTCGTCCACCCAATCCCTAAAAAAGACGACCGCTCAGACCCGTCTAACTACAGGCCTATCGCCATTAACTCCTTGTTCTCCAAAATAATGGAATCCATTATAAACTGCCAGCTCATGCGGTATCTTGAGGATCACCAGCTGATAGCAGCGCAAATACGGTTTTAGACGGGGTCGATCAGCTGGTGATCTTCTGTCTACCTGACTCATAGATGGGCGGCGGCAATAGAGTCCAAGTGGGAGGCATTGGCCGTTAGTTTGGACATTGCGAAGGCCTTCGATCAGGTTTGGCACAAAGTGCTCCTTTCGAAGCTCCCTTCCTATGGGCTTCCCGAGAAATTGTGCAATTGGATCACCAGCTTTGTTGTAGATCGGAGCATTAAGGTCGTTGTATACGGTGCACGTTCCGATTACAAGCCTATTCACGCAGGTGTTCCACAAGGCTGCGTGCTATCACCAACGATGTTTTTTCGGCATATCAATGATATGTTGCAAATCGGTAACATTCATTGCCATGCAGATGACAGCACTGGTGATGCTCTATACACCGGCCGTGCAAATATTTCTCGGGAAAACCGATCAAATTTGTGTCTGAAGTCAAGTCTTTGCTAAACAAAGTCTCAGATTGGGGGCGACTAAATCTAGTCCAGTTTAATCCGCAGAAGACATTTTGCACGTTTAGCGGTAAACGTGCAAAATTGTGAAAAGAATCCCTTTGTCGTATCTCCTCAGTTTCAAGTCACTCCCCTTGTTACCTCAGCCAGTATCGGAATCCTCGGCGTTAACATATCGAATGAAGTGCAGTTTCGTTGCTTGGCGTGCTCAGCAGATAGGGGCAGTATTTCACGCCGCCACACTGCCTGCAACTTTACAAGGCGCAGGTTCGGTCTCACTGCTCCTATCTCTGAGCTGGGGCTTCCCACTATCAGCTTCGTCCATTTGACCGCATCCAACGCAGAGCGGCTCGAATCGTCGACGATCGAGTCCTCTCCGATCGGCTCGATTCACTGGCGCTGCGAAGAGATGTTGTATCCCTTTGTATTTTCTTTCGCATCTACCACGGGGAGTCCTCTTGTTCTAATTAATTCCAGCTGTCAAATCGCATGCAAAGGCATATCGCGGCAAAACCCTCGATACCATCCACACCATCTGGATTGGAAGTTGCCGTTACCGGCCGTTTAGAAAGTTGTAAGCTATTTTCTTGAAGATCCTCAAGTCGTAGAGGTCCAGAAATACCGCCGGTGGTAAACAATTCCACAGAGAAGTTGTACGAGGAAGAAAACTCCTAGTAAAACGCACAGTTGTGGACCGCCAAGCATTCAGAATCCGTGAGCAATTATTTGTTACCGAACGTCTCTGTTCCCTTCGTTTTTATTTCGTCAGTTTTTAATAACCAGTTAAAAGCTTAATACATTTTGGTATCTCAGTCCTTTTGAATGAAAAAATTAAACCGATATTATCTAACCTTACAATTTGTACAAAAATGATCACGTATGTAATCAAAGTGAAATCAATACTTTTACAGATGAGGTTTTGTACTTTCTGGCACGCGTTATAATACTTTAAATTTCAAATCATTAGAAAGTTAAAACTTAAATTGATGTTAATTGATGCTAATACAAACACATAGTGCTGATAGCGATATTATTATTGAATTAAACGTCAAAGTTTGTTTAGAAAATCATGTCATAATGATTATAGTAAGTAATTTAGCATTATGATGAATTGTTATACTCTTACTTGATTTAAAAGTGCCTTAAGTCGCGCACAACTCAGACAATACGATTAGAAAATCAAAACCGGACCAGTAGTTCCATCCCCTAAAATCTACGCCTATGGGACGTCATAGGTTATATTTAAGCACCAACTACTAGACAACTACTCAACAACAACAACTCATTAAAAACATTTACCGTTAAAGTTACACTTGGCTAATCAAAATCGCGATAGGGTTTTTTAAGTATGGTGTTTCTAAGTTTGTTCTTGTTTGTTGGTTGTTACTTGCTAAACTATTACGAGGGTGATTGCGTCGCCGATACGCCACGGAAATGTTTCATTAAAATACAAAGGCCGCGGATTCATCCACCATTTAAAAAAAACAATAACCGTTACCGTTACCGTTACAGCCTATTTGCCACCACTGAACATAGGCCTCCCCCATATATTGCGTCATAGGGGGATATTTGCTATAGTTGCCGCACTTGGCAAGCGGGTTGGTAACCGCATTTTTTTTATTTTAAGTTGTTAACGTTATTAGGGAGACGCTCCTGTCCTTCTCCTGATTTGTTTCCCTCTGTCGCCCCTTACGACACCCACGGGATGATATGAGGTAGTGGGTATTCTACACCGCCACTACATGGTTACGTGTTCAACATTACTATGCACGGCAATGCCCATAAAAATACGAGGTAACTATATGTAAAGGCTTTCTTTTCAAGAGTAGTTTCCGTTTATAATAAAGATGATAATTGAACGTTTTAAATTTTAAGGAAGAGATAAAAGGGACCGTCGTCTGGGTAAGCCATGTTGTAAATAATTATTAAGGTGTCTCACAAGTAGTTGTAGTTATCGATATTGAACAATTTAAACTTATTGGTTGCATTTGAATCGAACTTATCAATGTTGTTATTTTAAAATGACAAAGTTTGTAATCAGTAAAATATAAGACATATCAAAGTTCAAATCAAAACCATGGTAGGTGAATTGTATTTATACGCGTGTATTGGATTATTTTTGAAAAACTAATCTCTCAACTTTTATTACTAGATTCAGTAAGCGTTCGGAATTTTAAACATATTTTTAACTGGATGAGATAAACTAACATCGGCAAGTGTAGCGCCTTCTCCAAGACGGTAAGAAATGCAGGAAATTGATGAACACAGGTGGCTCATGCTTAGTAGCACTTCTTGGTAGAGGCAAGACATAAATAATTCATTATTTTTTATATGTTGTACAGTGGACTTGTGATGGCCTGTAAAGCAGATGAAGATGGAACAAGTTCAGTTGAATTTCATTCTGTTCTATAAAAATGTTTTAGATTCAAATGTTAATATGCTAAATATCGTGTAATTTCGGTCAGAAAAATCTTTTGACTACTTAAAAGAGACAGAAAAACAGATATTTACTTGTATCGTAATGAAATTGTTACTATCAACTCATTCTTTTAATATCAAAGAAAATTATCTCTATAGAAAAGATTGCCAGAGTAAAAAGGCTAGTCTAGTCTGATGTCTCTAAAATCGAGTCTCGAATCGAGGCGCGGTTGCATCGCACTTCATTAAGCAATCTAGATTTAGATGATAAATTCACTTGAGAATCTGTTCAATTGATTGTCCCAACAGATAAGCAGCGTTAGAACGTGCGCATATGTATTCCGAATATTAAAAACCTTTTTTATAGAATACGAGTGACAAGTGAGCACACAGTCCACCTGATGGTAAGTAAATGCCGCGGCTCACAGACAATATCTATCCTCGATTAAGAATCTAATGCAGATGAATTGTTTGTCACCCCTGAGGCCCAAGATGGAATGCCTCGTTACTAATAGAATGGGTATCCGGTTCTCTATACTAACCACACGAAACAGCTTCATTCTGCTGTTTCACGTTAGTATTTTGTGAGTGTGGTCCTGACCCAGTTGAGCCGATCAATTCGTGCTTTAACCATAATATAGCTGCAGCGTGACTCTACTACGTTAAAATTACAAGGGGAAGAACATCGGACAATTTGTCAAGAGAATTATTTTGATTTTGACATTATTTATTTGACATTATTACCTGGAAATTGTCGAATAAGCACGTCATGAATATGAATTATAGAACTTTAAATGCGCTTTCTGGAGACGAGTAGCAGCAGAGGTGCTAAGTTGATAAAATATTGTCGAGATATTTTACGTCAAAGGTTTTGTTATTTATACAGATTAGATGCAAAATTGCTGCCTAATGTCGGCGTAAGAATATCCACTACCACATATCGTGCCGTGGGTTTAGTAGGCAACAGAGGGAAATAAACCAGGAGATCGGCTGCTGCATCTTCTAATAACAACTAAATAATAAAAATTTGCATATACCAACCCGCCTGCCAAGTAAGCCAGCTATATTAAATATGTAAACCACGAATAATATTACATAACAACGACCCCCAGTTCTCGGCGACATTGTCATTACTATTACGGCTGCAACAACGGCTAGACAGGGGGTGCCAAAAATCTTTGGCGGAGGTTCAACTGCCTTCATTCCTTCGATGGACCTTCGATGATTCGACTTGGCAACATTTGACACGAACTCTGAGGACTGAAAACAAGATCCCTGGAGCTGCAAGATGAGATAAACACTTGTCTGCTGTCTGTTTTACGCTGGGATATCGTAAAATTAACTAAGGTTCGAATAGAGGGCGAGGACACGCTAATCCTATAATCCGGCAAATTGTTCTATCTCAGGGAGAGCGACCATCTATCCCCAAGTTCACATATAAATGCAAGAGTGGAAACTGACAGCAGTCATCGAATGGTAAGAGGCACACTGAATCTTACTGTTAAGTTATCGAGGTCACATCTAAGAAGATTACGATAACTGACAAGCACATGGAAACTCTCCATGCTTGCGGTCGGAGCTAGAAGAACCGTTGCAATCCATAGCAGAAGAACCCAAAAACTCTCCGTGCACACTCTTAATATCATATTAAGACTGTTAGACGGAAAATGAAACTGCAGTTTTCACCAGGTACATGCAAGTGAATCGACAGATCTCCAATTAATGTGGCGAAACTTATGCAGCTTCAATACAGCTTTTATTGAAGAGGAGCTTGAGCGGAACCAAGGCTCCCAAAGTCTTTGCCAGAGATTTGTCTGCTGGAATGAGCCATATGTTTAAGTTGAAGACCAACTTCGGAAGCCACATTTCCAGGTGAATAAGATTTTGAGTGAGATTGGGAGTTAAATGAAACAAAGTTTTACGAATTTTATCGCGTTTAATTTAACTTTTTAATTCCCAACGTTTCGGGTGCTTTACAGCACCCATGGTTACGGAGGCGACTGAGGTGTTTGACGTCCCGATATCATAGTTAGTCCGGCTACCTTCAGGTTTTGAATATTAATTTTCGATCCGATCTACGCAGAAAAAAAGAAAGATCTGCGAAAATCGGACCAAAGTTTAAAAAAAATTAAAAAAGCACCCGAAACTTCAGGAATGAAAAAATTAAATTAAACACGATAAAATCCGTAAAAATTAGTTTCATTTAATGTGAAGTCTTCGCGTAAATATAAGAAATCATTATGAGGTTGGGAGATTCTATAGACAGCTATACACATCTTCGTTGGAGCCACATGCAAATGTGATTAAACACCCAAAAGCAAGTCTCATCTGACACTATTCCGGTAATATCCTAGACGTCACTATGAGAGATTAGAATGGACTACCCAGCACGTAAAAGTTGGGAAACACCAGATGATAATGGAATTACAGCGGGAAATTCTGAAAGCGGCTAGAAAACCAGTATTTGACCTTCAGAAAATGGTTTGAAATTTTGCTACAGTTCCTTCAGCGGTGCAAGATTGAATGTCGGTGTATGAAAGTACTAAGTGTTTGTACAGTAGGATTACGATGACTATCCAACTGCAGAGGGGTGTCAGATAAGATGACGTTATATCCCAGAAACTCTTTACTGCTGCAGAGGAAAACGTTTTCAAACTACTAAACTAGAAAGAATATGGTATGAATATCACCTTCGATTTGCTGACGATATAATCATTACGGCCTTTGTACTGTGCTCAATTACCTCAATAGTGTCTTCCAACGTATAGGTCTTAAGTGGACTTGGATAAGAACGTAATATTCTTCTTTTGTAACAGAAACGGAAACAGAAACTTTTTTATTCAATATAGATTATATTGGCAAGTGTGAGAGTGATATCGAAAGAAGAGTGAATGCAGGAAACATGGTGAATGGAGTTATGCACTCCTTTATGAGCAGTCGGAAGGTGTCTAACAAGGCTCGTTTGGCTGTGCATAAGGGGGTGTTGGTTCCGACACTCATGTACGGAAGTGAAAGTTGTGTATGGCAGAAGAAACATGAAAGCAGAATAAATGCAGTTGAGATGAGAGCGTTAAGAAGTATGATAGGAGTTAAAACTTAGTGACAGGATAAGAAATAATAAGATAAGGAAACGTTGTGGTCTGAAAGAAGATGTAGTGACAAAAATTGAGAAAGGTATGCTGAGATGGTTTGGCCATGTCGAGAGAATGAATGAAGAACGATTGACGAAAAAGGTGTATAAGGCGAGTGTGAATGAAAAAGGGGTAAACCTAGGCGGACGTTTCTAGATCAAATCAGGGACGTCTTGAAAAAAAGGCCAGGTCAAGAGTACCCTAAACCTAAGAGCATGTATGACAACGATGAAATAAATGATGAAAGTGGACAACCTACCCCTACGGGAAAGAGGCGTGATTATATGCATGTATGTATGTAGATTATAAATAATACTTACTGAAAGTCACTCTTTTATTTAATTACCACCGGTTCGAAAAAAAACCTCTGTCCAAGAACCAGCACGAAACCTAGCGGGACTTTTTTTAAATAACAGCTTATAATCATGTAATCACAATTAACCATTATAAACAATTAACCATAATATCACATTAACAGTGGTAGAGCCACGCGGCAGCTTTTGCTGTCGCACGGATGGGCCGGCTCGAACCGGGGTGGTACCACGACCTCAAAGAATACCAGCGTGAAGTAGAGGTTTACCTCTGCGTTTCGCTTGGTGAGTGCAGGTGGCCGGAGGCCCTTTTTACTGGAAATGAGGCATTCCATCTTAGTCCTCACGGGTGACAACGCATCTACATTTTGAATTGTAATAGAGGATAGATGTAGATGTCTATGGGCCGCAGCAACCACTTACCATCAGGTGGACTGTGTGCTCGTTTGTCACCCTTATCCTATAAAAAAAAACCACACAAAACAAATTAGAAATAGCTTTGTAGTGGTCACCTCATTTTATTTTATTATTGATAAAAGTTAAAGATGCTCCCCACCATGTCCTGTTTCAGTTTCCCTCTGTGACTTACGACACCCACGGAATGACATAGGACAATGGATTCTCTTACACTTCCATTACACGGTTACGGACGTAGACGGAGTATATGTCCTAGGTAAGTAGTTGTCCGAAAAGGTAAATCCAACTTAGACCGAGGGGTCTACTTAATGGATTCAATGCGTCTGGGCTGGGAAGAGATTACGACACATCTTCTGGCCACGTATTCCTCAAAACTTAAAAACAAGAGTGAACAACCCGTGAGTGTTGCCACGTTGCTAGTGGTGCCGATTACAAACTAAGCGTTTTCAAAGCAAATGTGAATGGGCTTATGTTACGGTAAGACAGTGTCATTTACGATCTAGATCTTCACCACCAGTTACCACCAGGTGGGATTGTAGGCAAGCACTGGCTTATAATAGGTAAAAAAGGACGACTTTGGACAAACACTGCCAGTTATTGAGAGTCACACACACACACACATCGCCGCTACCGGCCGCATGAGGAAGCCTAAGATCTATGTTCAGCAATGGACTTGTGAAGGGATGTAATGATGATGCCAATTAACAGACATGTAGAAAAATTACAATTAACCAAAGAAGAAAATATCAAGTATCATGTACATATCTACTTGTAGTTGGTTCCTTGAGTCACATGTCTGACATTTTAGCCCCTTTTTTGTTTTTTAGTTAGCATTATTTATATATATATATATATATATATATATATATAACTTATATATTGCCGCACCTAACAAATTAATACTAACGAAACATTTCTATAAACCAAATGGGTGAATTTTGGGCAACGCCTCGTGTAAGCGATGAATATTTCACACATTTGGTGTACACGCGTCAGTGTTAGTTCTTGGTTAATACTGTGATGGTTCACACATTAACGGCGATAACGGTTAAAGCACGATGGGCGCAAGTTAAAACAATAACAAAGCAGTGACGAAGACCAAATACGAGCCTCTCTCACCTGTTGACGGGGTCCGGACCGAGCCCGCTGTCGTTACTGTTCTCACATGGCTCCGGTGGTCGCAATGAGTGTGCATGTGCGTAGTGTGCTAGTTTCCCGAATTTGCCGAGGAGCGCAAACTTGCCCGGGTTGTTTGCGTTCTGCCCCGGGTGCGCCATCTTGCCAGCGTGCAGCATCTTTCCGGGAAGCGTAGATTTTCCCGGGTGCACGCGCTTATTTATCACTTTCCTGTGCACTCGCGCGCTCATCGTCGCTGTCGTAGACATAGTCATTTTCATGCCTGTCGACAAGCAAACATGACTGTGAGACTGTAACATGTTCAATATAAATTGTGTTAGTAGGATTTCATGGAAGTTGCCGAGCGTTCGCCCGACTTCGCACCCATCCGGGTTGCGAACATATGATATAATTGGCAGTTTCCTTATTATTCACATAAAAATATACACATGTTAACAATTGATATCATACTATAATTAGCAGATGATTTACATTAATGACATGGTAAAGTCTCCTTAAGGACTATGTAGAAGCTGCTAAAGAGATAAAAGTATATGATATAACTATAGTGCTTAGGAAATAATTAAAATTATTCAGATATAAATTTGCTATAAGAAATATTTAATTATTTGATAAAATAGCTGTAATAGTTTTCGTGAAACTTATAGATATATTTATTATTGAAAACACATTCATATTTTAAAAATATTATATTAATTTTATCATTCGGTGTCTGTTTTCCGTCTCAGTATTTACTTAAATAATACCTCAGATTTAAAGCTCTTTCCATTCTTAAATTCAATAACTCAAAAGGTAATCAAAAGGTAGGTACTATATACGTACAGTATTTTTTAATATTTATTGAAAGCCCTGGAAAACCAAAAAATATCGTCCGTGACGTAGAAAGCGGCAAAGATGTAAAGCCAAACGGATACTCGCGCGCAGCGATAAAGTTTAATATAGCTTGCGTGAGTGATTTATCTAATTAATAATAATTATGTAGGCTATTAAGGGTCAGTTCACAGAGAGACGTGACGATGCTTGAAGAGGCCAGTGGTTTTGCACCGCGTAGCGCACCGCCGCGAGACGCATCGCGGCATCGCGATCGCTGCGTCGCGCGGCTTCGCTAGGGCGCAGTGCCGCTCTTGCACACTGCGCCCAGCGACGAAGCATGGCTGAGTCGTAGTAATGCGTCGCACTACGCTGCGAGGCATCTCGAGGCGCAGCGCGGCGTAGCGAGACGCCGCGGGGCTTTTTCAATTTATCTCAATAGAATGTGTATCTTTTTGTGTAGTAAATGAAGTTATATTTTGTATCACTCTCTTAGAAAGTGCGCCCCGCGTCGCGTAGCGTCACAACTCTGTGTGAACTAACTCTTGAACGTCGGCAAGTAGTCAACATCAAAGAAGTGCAACTTCTGTATAGAGGACTATTATTTATTCTGTGCTTTGTGGCATTACTTGAATGAGGCCTATGTTTAGCAGTGGACTTGTGAAGGGCTGTAATAAAAATGATGATGATAACAAAATAACAGCTTTTTATCCCGTGTCGCAAACTACGATTCAAAGTTTTATAGATGAATTTGAGTAAATCGAATGTAAACAATTGCAAGTAAACGCAAATGCCGCCCGATCCTTTTGTTTCAAATTTCAAAAAGCCATTGAGGACATGGACATTTCAAAATGCAATTTCTAGAATATAACAAGGAAAACTTAGTGGGTATTCATACTCTTATTTGAAATTATACTTCTTTTGGAGCGTTTGGGAAAAATGATGATATCAAATTTTTACGATGCGCGCGCACACCGACACCTAAAAACGACACCATGAAGTTGTTACGATACACGCGCACACTGACACCGATAATTGTCTCTCAAGTTTGTTTTTTTATACGCTAAAGAAGTATAACTTCCTACGTGCATACATAAACACACACACACACACACACTTTTTTAATACTTTAAAAGATAAGTTTACTGTGCCACTCCTTTAAACTGGTAATTTGTTGTTACCTATGCTAGTTAAATAGTTAAGTATTAAAAGCGCGCCAAACATCAATATGCGACGGCAATTTAGTGACTTTAGTGACTTTTTTAAAGAATATGTGTGAGAAACGAGCACACAATCCACCTGATGGTAAGTGGATGCTCTGGTCCATAGACATCTACATTTTTATCCTCGATTAAGAATCAAAATGCAAATGCGTTGTCACCCCTGAGGACTAAGATGAAATGTCTCATTTCCAGTAAAAAGGATCTCCGGTTTTCTTAGACTCGCTATACGAAACACAGCAGAATTAAGCTGCTTTTTTCGGTATTCTGTGAGAGCGGGGTCCTGTCTCGGTCAAGCCCACCCATTCATACTACAACCATAATATAGCAGCAGCGTGGCTCTACCGCGTGAACGCAGTTTCGTTATAGACAATTGGCTAGTCGTAAAAATTTACGCGTTCGGGAATACGTTAAACAAAATTTTATTCTCCTTGCAACTATTGGTCAAAACGCAGGCCTATCCGAATGAATAATATAAAATTTAATATTTATCAAATTATCCACTAAGCGAAGTGTTGGGCTGTCCCCTACTAGATGGACTAACGACCTGGTGAAAGATGCAGGATATCGATGGATACGTGTGGCCAGGACCGTGCTTGACGGCGTTCCTTAGGGGAGGCCCATGTTCAATAGTGGACTTGTGGAGGACTGTAATGATGATGATGATGAAATAAACTTCACATTCACCACCTCGCATTTATCGTTTTTCAATACCTATATCATTAGGTAATGCTTAATATATTTTTTAATTATGTTTAAAAAATATAATTGCGTAAATTATCTGAGAATATGATGTTCAAAAATCTAATTGGAATATGGGTATGTTAATTATGGAAAAGCAAATATTAATTGTAAGTGTTTTATAAAATCAACAGAAAACTGTTTCATCAATACACAATCAGTGACAAAAAATGTCCTTACCGAACTCGCCCACTCGAACATTTGGGTGCGCTTTTAGTTTGTACGTAGCTTTGGGAATACAACTTTAGGCAATCCGTTAAAGGTTGAATTTACAATAATTTATATTTATTTCAACAAAAATTACGTCTAAATAATTGGCGACAGTTTTAGAGAACTTTTGCATGGGATTGTGTATCTAGTTCTTTTATTTGTGATTAATGTGCATAATTAAAACAAAACTAAAGTGCGTTTCCGAATCCGGATTGGATACTTTTCGACGGCATCTCGAATTATCCAAACATAAGATTAAGGGCTAGTACAGACACAGCGATAACCGCGCGATTGTCAGATCGTGCGGTTTAAACCGCAAAAATGTCGACTGTTCAAATATCGGCGGTTAGTTAGCGGTTAGTTAGTTAGTTAAATTCGGGAGCATTAGAGAAAAAGGAAACACTGTATAATTTATTCTGTCATTCTCTCGTAGGCTAAATCACATAGATCCATATGTTTGTCTCTTTCTAGTGGCGCTTTTTCGTTTCATCGAGTTTCAAATCATAACGATTCTAAAGGAGTTATTACTTCAAAAAATATCGTTAAAAAGGCACGGTAACGACGAGATAATGATAGTGAACTAGATGTTTTGCTTTATAATGGTGTGATCATATCGCACAATCACTGTTTAATGGCGGACAGTAGTAAAAAAGTAGTTAAGATCAGGCTCGTTAGCATTTTGAATACTATGGATAAATTTAATGGATTTATTTGCCAAGACAATTTCGATGCCTATTATGTTGTATTACATTACTTGCGTGCGGTCAAAATCTATGGTTTGGATTATGTGGCACGTAATTAAATTAAAAAGAAAAATATTTTTCTAAAGTTATCTTGATAAATAATTCTTAAGTTTTAGAAAAAAAAATTGATAACATAATTAAACAGCTTGATAATAGTTAAACGATTTCTAAGGGAGCTTATTTCTATAACTTTACGGTGAAAGACATTCTTAAAGAATGTCAATGTAACGTTTTTATCGAGGATAGTTGAGTCTGTGATAAACAAATTGCTCGCTAAACATTAGGTGGGCAATATGTTTGTTTTTACTTATATAAAATGTGGCCTCTATTTCTGATTCACAGTAGAATTCAGACAGATTATTAAAAATAAAATGTTTTCCTTAAAATATTTAATGTTTATTAAAAATATATTCATATTAAAATTTAGTTAAGTAGGTACTAAGGTATAATATGCTCAGTTAATAATACTACTTGTAACTTAATTTGCTTAAAGTAATACTCAAGAATATTTGATTATTATAATATTTTATATTTAATATTTTCATAAAAATACTGTCGATATCTAATGCTCGTATAATGTCACAAGATAGCACGAGATACGAGGACGGCCTTCGTTCGTAAAGCCGTACATATTCGAAGAAATATATATGCACACCGCGACCAAATCAAATCATGTCCGTTGGTTTATCTGAGGCTAATCTGTCCGCGCTGTCTCCGAAGCATATAAATTCATTCACGGTTCATAGGAAGCGATAAACCTCGACCGTAAAATTCGGCCTCGCTGACATAATCTAAACGCTAATGTGAGTTTACGCAAGGATGATTCATATTCAACACCCGTCACTGAAAACGCAAATGCAATAAAAATAAAGTTTGAAGTTGTATTGACAACTTTAAACTTAACTTTTCCAGTATACAATATCTAAATCCAAGACCTATTTTCATTGAAGTTGGAAGTGGAAACATTAAGTCTCGAGAACCTGCCTACGCGCTCTGTGAATAAATTAAAGTCGCGAAAAATAATCGTAATTAGTTAATCTTCTAAAGAATAAGAATTTAAAGCTATAATACCAGAATATGCATTCAATCAATTGATTAACCATGACGCTGAAATAATATGAAATTTCAAGAATCTCATAGAAATATAAGATACATAATATCCGAACGGACATCATATTTCTCAGTCCTTTATGACCGTTTTGGCAAGCAAACGTGAATTACGTACGATCTAGGACAGTTGGTCACGACCTCGTAACCAAGTCACAGTAGTTCCTTGCGTAGATAACGCAGTAAATGTGATGACTGCTCCCTGACCAGATCCTCCTGACCCTCGTACTCTCTGTAACAAAGATTTACCCACGGTAGCTAACTGTAAAGGATGATGGTGAGATTCACCGTTTAAGTACACCAGTTCCTATACCCATACGATATTATTAAAAATTCCATTTTTCTATACACAGTGTGATCTATGGTGTTGTTAAGATTTTGTCTAAATTTTTTCGTAAGATTAAGTTTATAACTATTAAGAACATCCTTCGGTTTCCTAAATCAATTGTAGATGTTTTAAATGCTCTTACTTTAATACTATATTTTTATTTAAATCTCTAATGTCATGACGACCGCGAACGCGAGTTGGGAGCCAATATTTGTGGCAAAACTAATTGTTGGTTTTACTGGTTTAGTAAATCCTAGCTTACCTCCGATCATAGCACGAATGAAATTGGCCACATGGCACTATTGATATCTCTTCCGCATTTAATGGCTTCCGATTTTCCGATTAATCGGAAACTATCGCAGTGGAAAATCTACCAGGAGAATATTATTTTATTATTGTAACTTTCATGTTTTGTCATACTCAGTAATTTTAGAATTGTTGCAGTTTGGTGCTGAGGAGTCATAGTTATCTTTTCGATGTGAATTTTTCATTTAACGCTGTTTACCAACTCGTGTTTCATCATCATCAACATTACAGCCTTTCATAAGTCCACTGCTGAACATAGGCCTCCCAAGGAATGCCATAAAGCACGGTCCTGAGCCACCTGCATCCATCGACTTCCTGCATGTCTTACCAGGTCGTCAATCCATCTCGTGGGGGGTCGCCCAACACTTCGCCTACCGGTACGAGGCTGCCACTCAAGAACCTTCCTTCCCCATCGGTTGTCGGTTCTTCGAGTTATATGGCCGGCCCACTGCCACTTCAGCTTACTAATCCGTTGGGCTATGTCGGTTACTCTGGTTCTACTGCGGATACCCTCATTCTTAAGTTTATCACGCAGAGAAACTCCGAGCATAGCCCTCTCCATAGCTCGCTGAGCGACCTTGAGCTTCCTCATACGGCCAGCAGTGAAGGACCACGTCTCAGATTCGTATGTCATCACTGGCAACACGCATTGGGTGTACAGTCTTAAGACCTATCCGTTGGGAGACACTATTGACGTCATTGAGCATAGTGCTTAGGCTGCCATAAGGACTAGATCGTCGGCAAATCGAAGATGAGTGATGTACTCGCCATTGATGTTAATACCGTATCCTTTCCAGTCCAGAAGCTTGAAAACGTCTTCCAATGCAGCGGTGAAGAGTTTTGGGGATATAACGTCACCCTGTCTTATACCTCTCTGCAATTGGATAGGTTTCGTACTCTGGTTCTGTACTCGGATAGCCATCGTAGCCCTACTGTACAAGCACTTCAGCACTTCGGTATACCGACAGTCAACTTGGCACCGCTGAAGGGACTGCAGCACCGCCCAAATTTCGACGGAATCAAAGGCTTTCTCATAGTCCACATACGCCAGGCATAGTGGCTAATTGTACCCCTCAGACTTCTGTACAATTTGCCGAAGGGTATGTATGTGGTCCATGGTGCTAAAGCTCTTTCGGAAACCGGCTTGTTCGGGAGGCTGGAAGTCGTCAAGTCTGCGCGCGAGACGATTCGTAATGACTCTCGAAAACAGCACGTAGACGCGGCTCAGAAGGGAAATCGGTCTGTAGTTCTTCAAGAGAGCGTTATCGTCTTTCTTGAAGAACAAGACCACCGCAATTCTGCTCCACGCCTCCGGTGTAATGCCACCATGGAGGACGGAATTAAAGAGCTTCTGAAGGACTTCAAGTACCGGTTTTCCACCCGCTTTCAGAAGCTCCGCTGTAATTCCATCCTCGCCTAGGGCCTTGCCGTTTTTGAGATGCTGGAGAGCCATTTTAATCTCGCTCAGACTGACGTCCGGGATATCTTCGGAATAGTGTCGGATAAGACTCGCTCTTGGATCGTTACTCACACATGCGTGTGGCTCCAACGATGACGTGTACAGCTGTCCATAGAACCTCTCAATCTCACTCAAAATCCCAGGTGCCCCGGAAACGATGCTGCCACACTCGGTCTTCAGCTTTGACAGTTGGATCTTTCTGGCAGACAGATCTCTGACAAAGACTTTGGAGCCTTGGTTCCGCTCGATCGCTTCTTCAATACAAGCTGTATTGAAGTTGCGTAAGTCTCGCCGCATGAATTTGGAGATCTGTCTGTTCAGTTGCGTGTATATCGTCAAATCTGTTGAAGAATGTAGCTTCATCTCCCGTCTAACAGCCATGAGATTAAAAGTGTGATCGGAGAGTTTTTGTGTTCTCCTGCGGCGGGTATTGCAGAACTTAGCTCCAACCACATGGACAGTTTCCACGAGCTTGTCATTCATATCGTCCACTTTATTGCAGTCTTCTAGGCACTGAAAACGGTTTCGTAACTCGAGCTGAAAGGTTTCAAGACTTTGGAACAGAGCACGAGGGTGACGGTGGGTTGACTTCATTAGACGAGACCTCTCCAACTTAACGTTTAGGTTCAGTGTGCCTCTAACCATTCGGTGATCGCTACCAGCTTTCACCCTCGCGATCACGGGGACACCACTGAACAGTTTCGTCTGGTCGTCATAATTAAGTCAATCTAATTTTTTGTCGAACCGGCGGGGCTCCACCAGGTCCACTTCCTGTGGGGCCGCTTCTGGAAGAAAGAGTTCATCATAAAGAGTCCCTCTTTCTCCATGAAGTCGGCCAGCTGCTGGCCCCTTGGGTTCTGTTGCCCTATTCCAAATTTCCCTACTTTCAGCTCACCGTTCTCTCTTGTGTCTAGTTTTGCATTGAAGTCTCCCAATAACACCGTATATTGGGTTTTGGAGGAATGCATGGCTCTAGAGATATCCTCATACATTTCTTCCACCTCCTCATCGGGGTGTGCCAAGGTTGGTGCGTAAACCTGTATGACCTTCAGCGAACACCGTTTGGTGATTCTCAGTAAGGTACGCAACCCTCGTTGACACACTCCCGATCTTTACAACGTTGTTAACGAGAGACTTGTGGATAAATCCGACACCTCCGTGGGACAGATGATCGCCCTCGCGGTGATAGAGCAAGTTGCCGGATTCGAGGATTACCGTGTCCTCCCCCTCTCTTCGGACTTCGGATAATCCTATAATATGCCAGCGTAACTTATCGATCTCTTCTTCCAGCTCCACGATCTTCTCGTCAGTCCTCATGGTGTGTGCGTTGTACGTTGCCAGATCGAGTCGTCTAAGGTCGCAACCGAACCTCCACCGAAAATTCTTAGCACCCCCTGCACCGCTGTTACCACGGTCGCCACCGTATCCAGGAATAGCGGGGCCGCCGGGGACGGGGACTCCTTGTTACTCTCTTCATAGGGGGGTATTTGCCATAGTTGCCACGTTTGGCAAGCGGGTTGGCAACCGCAGTTTTTTTATTGTAATTTTGGCTATTATCAGGAAGATGCTGCTGCCCATCTCCTGCCTGTTTTCCTTTGTCACCTTTTACGACACCCACGGGAAGATATGGGGTAGTGGATATTCTTGACCGCCACTTCACGGCCAAGTGTTTGAACGCCGGTAAATCCAAATGCCATTGTAACCTTTCAATGGAAACCACAAAAATGAAAATAAAAACCATTTGATGTAAATTTCTTGCGGACTGTATCGCGGTGATAAAAATATTTACAAATCTAAATTAAAATTTTATTGAGTTTTCGCGTACTATTTTCTATGCATACCTTCAACATACACAAGGACAAGCATCCATAAACATTAATTTTAGAACAAATGTAAGATACATGCAATAAATAACAAAATAAATAAGAATGAATTCACCTTTTTTCCTTCATCTTTTTACTGACGGAGAGTAGGTACATTGATGCTTTGGAATCGTACAATCACGCGCAGGTAAACGCCCACATAAAATCGCCCTTAAACAAACGCACATGTGAACTAGGTGCAATTAGGATTCAACTAAATTATGAAATAAATTGCCACTCATTTACAGGTCAGTTGATTTAATTATCCACACAACTCACTTAAAAAAAAGGACAATACACAAATTTTCACCGGATTTCATGACTGAAATAAGATGTCACATACTCGAAGGAACATAAGGGACTGTCTGATGCACTTAATTCCTTTGTATTTATAAGTTCTCTCGGACGAAACTCGGTTGAGGCGACATTTTCAGAGGGCTACCGATATTATGCACATAAATAAAGACAAATGGTAAGTTCCTCCGTTTATTTTGCTCGTTTTGCATGTCCCGTTTTACCTATTATTCAAACATGTTTTCGTATAATGTCAGTACAGAGAATTGTGATGCTACTTTTAGGTGCTAAATAATTGAGAGGCCTAGAGGTGTCCTACACCACCCCTATAATTATTAAAATAAAACCTCGATATATTAAAAAAATCTTAATTTACTGTTAAATGAATTGTAGAGTTCTTTAAAATGGCAAAGAAATTGTTTAGAAATATTTTCAATTTAGTAGAATGGGAGATGCGAGTAGAGTACGATAACTTCAACAAAATATTTAAAATATTAATAAGTTCAACAATCATTTATCTTTCTGACATGAGCTTTTTATATCATTTAATATATGTTCAATGTGATTATTAGATACGATTTTAAGCAACAAAACGTTGGTATCTTAATTTTTAGGCGCTAGTAGAACATACCTATTCACGCGCTTTGCGCTTAAGGCATGCAAAATAAGTGTTTTTAAAAAAATATTTGTTTTAAAAATTATTGTTTTTAACAAAAATCATAGTTATAACAGAAAGATTAGCAATAGCAGCTAACAAAGAAAGTTTAAGCCGCGAAGTTTATGCTTTCGATGACAAGAATGATGTTAATGAAGGCGTTAAATACTGACTTGGAGAAGATCAAAACAAAAGATGAGGAACAGAATAGTATTATTAATAATAATAACTATTAATAAATAAAAAACTGCGGTTGCTAACCCGCCTGCCAAGCGTGACAACTGTGGCAAATATCCTGACCCCTATCCCTATGAGGCTGTTATGCTAAATAACTAACTAAAAAGAACAAAACACGCCACTATTACCATCAATTCGTGACTAGTCCATGGGGCTTTAGTTAATGTTCATTTAGGTCTAATTATTTTCTTAATGTACACTGTATAGCTTGTTCATTTTAATGTTTAGGTGTATGGACAAAAAGTGAATGAAATCAAGGTCTAAATTTTGTATTAAATTTGGGCTAGTATAAAGCTCTAATGAACGTTGAAATAAACGGTTTAGTGTGAAATTTGATATGGTTTACTTTCAATTTGTGCTACAGTATACGAATTTAATTTACTGAAAAAAATTACTAAATACACATAGTAAGCAAGCTATGTGTATTCAGTAATTTTCAGCCTTTCCGGAATGCAGAAAAAGACGTATTAGTTAAAAGAAAAAAACCGCGTTGAAGCATATTACACCACGAATGGGTCGACTTGACGGGGAAGGAACAGCTTAATGCCAAATTGTTTATTGGTTTACCCTTTTTACTGGCAAAGAGGCATTTCATCTTATTTTTCAGGGGTAATAACTAAATCTCTGCCTCGATTCTTCTTCTTCTTATTCGTGTGCTTCATTACTAAAGGTCGTGCTTGTCCTGAAATGCTTTCACCGATGTGTCGACTAGCTTCCTCCAAACCACTCTGTCCTCGGCTTGTCTCAGGGCAGTCGGAATATTAAGTCCCGTTATATTTTGTATCTGGTCGGTCCAACGGGTTGGTAATCGCCCACGTGATCTTTTTCCCTCGATCTTCCCTACTACAACCAAATTATCCAGATTGTCTGGTTCTCTCCGGGCAATATGACCAAAACAACTTAGGACTCGTTGGTAGCATATAGTGTAAAGTCTGGTAGTAATATTTAGTTGGTCGAGAATAGACTTGTTGGTTCTTTTGCTGTCCCCGGTATACGCAGCATTCTTCTATAACACCACATTTGGAAAGACTCGATCTTCTTTCGGTCAGCTGCTCGGATTGACCATGATTCGGCACCGTACAGAAATATTGAGAATACCAAATTTCGCACCAGTCTGGTCTTGGTGGTATTCAACACTTTCCTGTTTTGCCATATTCTGGTTAACTTACTCATAGCGGCTTTGGCCATCTGCATACGTCTCCGAATTTCTTTGTCACAGCCTTTCTGATTGCTTATAAGTGATTCCAGGTACACAAATTCATTTACGAACTCCAGGTCTGCGAGTTCTCCGGTTCATGCAAAACTTCCAGCTCAATCTCACTTGCGCGCTCGACTCTTTTAAGCAGTTCAGCCAATTCTTGTTCTGATGAAGCCAATAGCGTAGTGTCATCGGTGTATCGGAGGTTACTGATTTTGTTGCCTCCAACGAAAATGCCTCCATGCCACTCTTCTAGCGCTGTCCTCATTATATACTCGCCGTAGATGTTAAAAAGAAGAGGGGACATGATGCATCCCTGTCGTACTCCTTTTTGTGCTTTGAAAGGAGCTGATACCACGTCATTCACTCTTACCATTGACTTCCCACTCTCATATAGGGTTGCGATCAGTGCTATTAAATGGCAAGGAACACCTATTTCTATAACGATTAACCATAGACAATCCCACCTTACGCTGTCAAACGCCTTGGAGTAGTGAACAAAACACATCATTATCGGAACATTAAATTCCCGGCTCTTCTCTATGAGTTGTCTAACGTTAACAATTTGCTCCGGAGTCCCGCGATTGAGGATAATTGTAAATGTCTATGAGTCACAATATCCACTTACCATCAGGTGGTGGACTGTGTAAAATAAAACTAGCGGTTAACCGCTAGTTTTATTTTACACAGTTACAAAATTAATTTTTAGGTAGATCTATAACTTATTTATAACAAGTATCAAAGCACATGTAAAAAGCATTCATATTATGAAGAATACAGATTATTAAT
Source organism: Parnassius glacialis (assembly GCA_033319125.1). Lineage (NCBI taxonomy): Eukaryota > Metazoa > Arthropoda > Insecta > Lepidoptera > Papilionidae > Parnassius > Parnassius glacialis. The sequence goes on from JAVANC010000017.1 coordinate 50,118,372, forward strand.
TAGATAATTAATTAAAACATGAGAATGCGTGTGCGTTTTATATTATGTTAAAGCCACGCTGCAGCTATATTATGGTTGTAGCACGAATGAGTCGGCTCGACCGGGGAAGGACTATGCTCTTATAGAACACCAGCGTAAAATAGCAGCTCAATGCTGCTGTTTCGTATGGTGAGTGTAGAGAACCAAAGATCCTTTTTATTGGAAACAAGGCAGTCCATCTTAGTCCTCTAGGGTGACAACGCATCTGCATTTTGATTCTTAATAGAGGATAGATGTAGATGTCTATGGGCCGTAGCATCCACTTACCATCAGGAGGACTGTATGCTCGTTTTTCACCCTTGTTCTATAGAAAAACAACAAAATGAACTTCCAAAAAATTTTTCCTTAATATAATACAACAATACTTTATAAAGTAAAATTGTAACTACTATATATATACATATATATATACTTCTATATCTACTATAAATAATAGTAACTGTTGGGAGGGAAATAGCCTACTTAAGAGATTATTGCTGCAGAAACTTTTTTGATTATTGAAACAAAAACTTTTTTATTCAATAGTGACTGTAATAGTGTTCAATAGTGAGTGTAAAAGAGAGACTTTCAATATGGATTATTTATAATCTATATAAATAATCCATATTGAAAGTCACTCTTTTGTTTAATTACCATTGGTTCCATAAAAAACCTCTGTCCTGGGAAGAACCAAGAAGAAACCCAGCGGGACTTTTTTTCAATAACAGCTTGCAATCATGTATGTTACACAAATTAACAACACAACTAATTAGAAATAGCTTGGTAGCGATCACCTCATTTCCAGGGGTTATTATCACTCATAAATTCTTTAATATAATAATAACCCTTTTTATACAAACTTAGTTTAATAAAGTTTTTAAACTTTGAGCAGGTCAAATTTTGTATAGTTTCTGGAATTTTGTTGTAAAAGCATATACATCGCCCCAAGAATGAATTACTGACTCGATGGAGTCGAGTAACTGGTACTACTAGCTTGTGTCTGTTCCTAGTATTTACAGAATGAATATCACTTTTTTTTATTATAGGATAAGGGTGACAAACGAGCACACAGTCCACCTGATGGTAAGTGGTTGCTGCGGCCCATAGACATCTACATCTATCCTCTATTACAAATCAAAATGCAGATGCGTTGTCACCCGTGAGGACTAAGATGGAATGCCTCATTTCCAGTAAAAAGGGCCTCCTGCCACCTGTACTCACCAAGCGAAACGCAGACGTAAACCTCTACTTCACGCTGGTATTCTGTGAGGTCGTGGTACCACCCCGGTTCGAGCCTGCCCATCCGTGCGACAGCAAAAGCTGCCGCCTGGCTCTACCACTGTTAAGAAGTTTTTGTAAAACTACTTTTATTTTTATGTACGTACATTACATTTTCATAAATGTATTGAGAGGCCAAAGTTAATATATTAATTTCTTTAAATTTTTGTCGCAGCGACTCTTTAGGCTTTAAATCATAAATTGCTCTTATGGCCCTCTTCTGTAAAACAAATATAATTTCAATGTCAGCTGCGTGTCCCCATAGCAAAATACCATACGACATTATGCTATGGAAATAGCTAAAGTAAACTAGTCTAGCTGTTTCAACACTGATAAGACTTTTAACCTTTTTTACAGCATATGCTGCAGAACTAAGTCTGCTTGCTAATTTTGATATATGGGGGCTCCATTGAAGCTTGGCATCTAATGTGATTCCAAAAAAATGGTGGTATAATCTGCATTGGGGATTAGGGACTAGTTGAAGCTACGCGACGGCGTAACTTGCTTGATTTTCTGAAAGGTCAATTTTGAATAAAAATATTTTCACTTCGAGGTACAGAACCCTTCAAAAGATGTATCCATGCACGCTGCCCATCACCAGTCTGTAGAATTTGGATTTCAGCATATTTTGATCGATTTTTTTTTAAATTGTCGGTCGATTACTCTTCATCACATTTATTAGATAAATATAACTAATTGCTGGGTTTCAGACTTACTTGCTCTCTTACTAAACGGCAGTTACTATGTATTCAAGTTTTCACTAATCGTTATAAGTATTATGACCTCGACAATGCAGTGACGTCACATGAGTCATACACGTAAAACCCCACACAGAGCCGGTTTTCTGTTAATGAATATACTTAATAAATGCAAAGTCTCTATCAAGAATTGGACTGACGTCAATGCAGCATAAAAGATTGAATCAATTTTTTTTTACAAATAATATGATACAATTTCCAAAAACATTCTGTTTCTAGTTTGATTTATATTAATAGTATTTAAATAATTCGATCGTATTTAACGGCTGGGCTAGAAAGTTAGGTAGATTTGAAAAATTAATAAAAAAAGGACAAATACTATGCAAACAAATCTTTATTGTAATAAAAAATAGGTACATGTGAAAGTTATTTTTTGAAATCCTCTTTCTTCAATCCTCAAGATGTGCACCATTGCACTGCAAACACTTCTCCAATATGGACCTTAGATTATCGAAAACTTGTTGGCACATTGCTCTTGGGATAGCCTCCATTTCTTCTTCGATATTGGTCTTCAACTGAGCAATCGTGGTAGGATTATTGTGGTAAACTGTACTCTTTATGTATTCCCACAAAAAAAAGTCTGGTGATGTCAAATCCGGCTTCTGGGCGGCCACGCAATATCACCTCAGCGCGATATGAGTTTTCCTCTAAATCTCTCGTTTACGACTGCTATCGAGGCATCAGAAGTATGGCATGTCGCGCTCTTCTTGAAGCCATGTCGTACGATTATATCCATCGAATTCTTGCAGTTGCGGAAAGAAAAAAATCTCGTAACATGGCTATATATCGGTCCGAATTTACTGTCGCAGAATGCCCCCGCTGGTTTTGAAAGAAATACGGACCTATGATCCCACGTGCAGAAATGGCTGCCCAAACCGTAACTTTTGGAGAATGCATGGGGCTTTTGATGTTTGAAACATAGTTTTACTGCGGCCCTGAAACGGCAATTCTGTTTATTGGCGTGACCATTTAAGTAAAAATGGGCTTCATCGGAAAAAAGAATATTGTTGAAACTCCTAAAACGCTCCAACATTCTTTCACAAAAGACGGCGTAAATTGAGGTCGTTTGGCTTTAAATCCTGCACTAGTTGAATCTTATATGGGTGAAACTTAAGATCCTTCATTAAAATGCGTCGCAAAGATCTTCTGGATACAGCAAGCTCAGCTGAACGCACGCTGTGCACCAGCACATGAGTAAATAAACGGAACAGAGACAAAGCTTCCTAAGAACGTGCAAAAATGTTACCTACTTTGGCAGGGTTGTCACAATAGTTGAAGACCAATTAAACAAAACAATATCTATCATATTGTCACTGCATTGTCACTGAAATTACGGTATACAATATTTCAACTCAATCAGACATCGGGAAGTGGTTCAAAATCTTACTTGCAATATGTGAACTTAACCCATATACCTACTACATACCAACGGTTACCAACCCACCCACATACCTACAAATGTTTAGTAAAAGCTTGTAATAACAATAAAAAGGTAAAAATACACCATGTAGTACCCTCTTCTTATTAAAAATAGGATCATACAATAAAATAAAGGTACTTGAAAAAGTAATAAACAAATATTTACATACCTAGTACTCCTTGGGATAGTTAAAGTATGATATATTTTTATTTTTTCTAGTATTATTCATACACACACAACAACCCTATGAAACAACCATTATTAATAATACCAGGTTTTTACGTTTAAATATTCAAACCTGCAACTAACAAAACAAACAACGTGCGTCGCACTGACCCTGAGATTGTTGTCCACTAGCTGTGTACTGATATTCCCATACAGTATCTATACAAAGTTTAGTGGGCGTCCATTTATTATAGTGAGGTGTCTCCTCCCCCCTTGTGTTTGGGGAGTTGTGGTGGGACTCTTCACGTGAGAATTTAAATATTTCATAGTAATATTAATTATGTTCATGTATTTTGCTTCATGGTACTAAATACTAAGCGTTACGACTGATGCAGATATCACGACTGACTGACATGTAGCGATTCCAAACTGCGCGTCAGGGAAATCCCCGAATTAAATCTGACATTTGTTTCAAATCGTCGGAGAATTCTCTGAATTAAAAAGTAGGGTGGAGTTTTTAATTGGCCCCGCCCCTCCGCTCTCAGTCAATCAGTTTTGGCGACTATATGCCGTACCCCCCATTTTGAACATAATTAACGGACGCCCCCTATTAACTTCATACCCTACTTGTTTTTGATTTTTTCCCTCCACATAAAATCTATTGCAACTATTACGGCCCGCGACCAGAACTAAAGATTTTAATTACCCACTTATACAACAAACTTCATTAAATTTGATGGCGCCACAGCGCCACTGCTATGCGCAGTTTGAATTGCGCGTAGTTTTAGCTAAAGAATATGTTTAGTCTGGCCCGCTACCTACCCTCAATTTTTTAAATGAAATTATAGAAAATCGGTTTTGACACCCCTGGTCGGTAGTATTGTTGACGTTTGGTAGTTATGAAGTCTATTCAACGTGTAATATAAACATGTTGATAAAATGACGTTTATTTCTGTCGCCTTATAGCAGTAGCCTTGGCTTTATATAAACGAAGTGACAAATGGATTTACAGTCCATTCGATGGGCGATAATTACAGATTGTGCGGTATTCTACTAACTTTACTCTCTTTACTCTGAGGTCACAACGCATAGAATTTAAATGTAGCCTTCTTTGTTAGAAGTTAGCTGCAAAAGTCTATGGACTGCAGCAGCCACTTATCATCAGGTGGACCGTAAGTTTGTTTGGTTACTTTACATCTATACAATAAAAAAAATATTTTTAAAAGTAGAACAATAATTTATAGTCTTTGTATAACATTAAATCGTAAGTACGCAAAGTTGTCTAAAACCAGATTACGCTCTCAAAATATTTACAACCGTGTGTATTACGTTTTATCTATATGCATAAGGAAAAACGAAAACAAACTTCTCCACAACCTTCATAAGTTGAATGACATTGATATGCTGTGAAACGTTGGTGTATTCGTAGCTATAATTAATTATACAATTACAGTTGCGTGCCGACTCGATTGAAAGCAGATAATATAATATCTGAATTCACATAGCAAAAGTAATTGTCCGTGACAATGTCGCCATTCCCCACTAAATCAACAATGTAATTATTACACATTGCATATTTTTCCATTTATACTTTAAGAGGTCTTAGTCCATCTTGATACCGCTTACGACTGCTAATTCAAATTTTTAAGTGTTGCTTTACAAACATCGTTATATTTATACAAATATACAACAAAAGGCCGGCTTTATCATCTTTACACATGATTACTTCCTTAAAATGTAGCAAGCATTTACAAAATATCGTTTTTGTTCCTTGTGATATACGTTACAAGGCTACTGACAAAATTCAAGAAGCATATTTATGTAGATTGAATGTACTTAGCATTGCATTGGTCACAACGATGCTGAATTACCATGACGTAAATGATGTATAAACTATATAGTAGAGGGTTGGGAGCGCTACTATGAGGCAGGCCGATAGCTACTCCAAAGTCTACGTTATTTTTTATCGGTCGATATCGCAACATCGGTGAAAGTTCATCGTCCTATCTGATAATCTATTAAATTCGGGAGAAAATAATTTTATGTTGTAAATAGCTTTCAACTTTCCTAATAGACAACGTATACTGAAGTACTAAACAATTTTAAAATATTCAAGGACATAGTAAAAAATATCTTTCTTAAAAAACAAACTTTTTAAATTATTTACTGTTATTAAACGTTTTCCTTTTCATTTATTGTACAATATATAGTTGAAATATTTCACTTATTTTACCAACAGAAGCCTAAATGGCTTAAGCGCAAGTAGAATGAGTCGCTATTCATATCGTAAGAATTTCTTTAATAGATTTTTTAAAGTATTTTTTTTTATATAGGATAAGGGTGACAAACGAGCACACAGTCCACTTGATGGTAAGTGGTTGCTGTGGTTGTGTGCCCATAGACATCTACATCTATCCTCGATTACGAATCAAAATGCAGATGCGTTGCCACCCGTGAGGACCAAGATGGAATGCCTCCTTTCCAGTAAAAAGGATCTCCGGTTTTCTTAAGACTCGCCATACGAAACACAGCAGCACTAAGCTGCTTTTTTCGGTATTCTGTGAGAGCGTGGTCCTTCCCCGGTCGAGCCGACCTATTCATGCTACAACTATACCACTAATATAGCTGCAGCGTGACTCTACCACGTATAAAAAATATTATGTAATTTCTTATTTGCCTCTAAACGGTATTGTGATTTGTTGTAGTAGTTAATAGAACAAATCACAATACCGTTTAGAGGCGGTGTAAGAAAATGCACTGCTCCATGCACTGGTCCCGAGGGTGTCGTAAGAGGCGACAGACTGAGATGAAACAGGAGATGGGCAGCAACAGCTTCCTGATAACAACTCAATATAATAAAAAAAATTGCGGTTGCCAAGCTGATTTACAAGCGTAAACTATGACAAATATCTTTACTTACATCTATGGTAAGATCCCCCATGAGGCAATCTATTAGGGAGGCCTTTGTTCAGCAGTGGACTTTATTAGGCTGTAACGGTAACGGGTATTATACGTCTAGCGTTAATGAAATGGTTTTACCGACATCCATCGAAAGCCACATAGGACTTTTATAATGGATGGAATCAATTGTTTACAAGCACCTATCGAAGATCATGAGATCTTTTTAGAATTTCTCAAAGTAGCTTCTCACGGTACATGCAGTATAAAATGGATCATGCATTCTTCTGCTATGCCGCCCACTATGCATCGTTACTTTTCAAAGAGTAGCCAAATTTTGTACTTAAGTTCAATTATATAAAAAAATGATATAATCTTATTGCAGTTTTTGAAAATACGAGTAAATAAGGCTTGAACTTTTAATTGAAATTGTCTCAAATGGAATGTGATTGATTTATAGGCAACAAAAATGCATACGCGCGCTCCTCTTGTGCGTTTCAATTCACGTTTTTGCCGACCGATCGACCCTTACGAATGTGTGCGTGCGTAGTAAAACAGCAGGCGTTAGATATTTATGAATGACAATCGGTTAAAATAATGCACTACCACGCATTTTGAATTTAAAAGGTAAAAAGAACAGAATTATGAGATTTTTTTTTAACTGGTTATTGCAAAATAACCCTGTATATGGAATAAGTACTAGTAAACATTTTTTGAAATTATTCCTAAAGAATTTTTAAAATTTAAACTTAAAATTTGTAAATAAATAGTTATGTTTGCGAAAATGTTCGCTTATTAGTGGAAGTGTATATATCGAGAGATCACTTTTATCTTGAGGTTATCACAAGTTCTCGATGATTTAATATTACGTAATACAACGCTACAAGAATAGGTCAAAAACTGAATAAAATATGTCCAACCAGACAATATCGTGGCCGATCCTCGTGACCCATTATAATTTTAAATCGACCGTTCTGTCAACGCAGTGTTATGTTGTTAGATTTGTATATTTATTGAGAAAAAAAAAGATAATCCATCATTTCATCTCAATTCTTTACCCGCTCTTACTACATACCATTAAAGTTTTTATTGAACAAAACTTATAACAATACGTATACAATTTGTACAATAATATGTATAATGTAGCAAGCAATAAGACTCTTTTGGCTCTCCGTGTATATTTGAATATTTTAGCAGATTTAAAAAAAAAAGACGAGTTTCTCAATTCCACTGATATTGTTCTTTTTTGTATATCTTTTACTCAATATCATGTGGGTAGAAAAATAATAAAGGAAGTTTTTAACATAAATATTAAAAACTTCATTACTTAAAAATTGTTATGGTCGATTTAAATAGGCCATAATAAAAAAAAAATCTTTCAATATTCTAAAAAACCACGTGCTCGGCGGTAAACGAAAACGTCGTGAGGAAACCTGCATATGTGAGAAATAATAATATTTAATAAGAGAAAAAAAATATTTCAAATAAATGTAAAGTTCGCTAACATGTATTGGAGCAGCGCGGCGGACATTTCCTTGCCCTAAAACCCTCTCAGAAATGAAATGAGGCCTGTGCCCGACTAAAAACCGTTATGAAACTCAGTGAAACAACCTATATGTCACTATTAACCAGACGTTTCATAGCGGACGAATATTTATTAGAAGACTCTCGGAGAAGCATATGCCAAAGGGCAGGCTGATAATAACGTTACCGATGTCGAAGATTAAATTGAAGCGTTATTATAAAATATAATTTAGTATTTACAATAATTTATAACATGTTAAAATAATAATAATTCGCCAAATGTATTACATATATTATCAGAAATAAAGGCTATTTGAATTTGAATTAAGCGGACGTTTAGGCGGCCGGCTAATTGTGGAGACCGCGCCGTCGCGTCGCCGCACAGCACAATCGCGGGAAAATCAAGACGTCCCACCCAAAGTGGGGTTTTAGTTTCGCTTAATAAAATAAAATGATGTATCTTACAAGTTTGAAGAGCACCTCCCGCTCTCCCGCAATTTCGAACACTATCCCTTACCACTAATCCCAGCACCACTGTTCTCAACACCACTACACTAGGAAAGACATACCAGCGTCGAGAACGTTTCGCCTCTACACGAGGCATCCTCAGGTGAGGTAGACTGCTGAAGTGACTGACCGCTAAGTTGTGATCGGATGTTAAGCTGATTAATTTTTTAATAATGAATTTCCGCAAAGTAACGCCTGATTATATTAATTGTATTATATGTATTTTCCTTGATAAATTCTAATTGAACGAAAACATACGCTTTATATATTATAAGCGACACTGGATTAAAGAAATTACATAAATGATGCGCGAAATATGACCGTATTAGTTATCAGAAAGCGGGCAACGTCCACGCATGCGACAGCGTGGCAGAGGCTAATATTGTTTGTTTTGAATCTTATAAAAGTGCGAGTTTATTGACCATGAGATATAAATATAATGCGCGGCGCAGAAAAAATAGACGGATGTTTTTCTAGACAGAGCTTTGAGATCGCACTTTTGCAAATCACGGCTTCTGTACATGTATTGAATTTTACGGCGGAATTGACTTCTTAATTAACATTTGAAGGCAGACTTTTTCTCTAGACTTTTTTTTTCCTCTTAAATACTAATTGTGGACTAAGTCATCTGGAGACAGAAGATTCCCTGGAGAAGATTCATTTTTTTATAGTATAGGGTGACAAACGAGCATATAGTCCACCTGATCGTAAGTGGCTGCTGTGGCCCATAGACATCTACATTTATCCCCGTTTGCGAATCAAAATGCAGATGCGTTGCCACCCGTGAGGACTAAGATGGAATGCCTCGTTTCCAGTAAAAAGTGTCGTGCTACAACTATAATGGATGAACAGTGGACTGTATATTTATTTGTGACTGATTACTTAACGACTGATCTGAGGTTAGCTATACTAGGGGACTGCTTGAAGAAAAGATGGTACTTTTTAATATACTGTATTAACTATTTACAATAACTCGGCACTGACTAACTATAACTATGTTTAACACTATGTACAGAGGGAGGTCTTGATTTGGAGTCTTGAGTCTTCTTCAGGTTTCTTCCTTAGTGCCGCTCCGAAGTGAAATGAACAGCTCACAGACCGAGACGCCCTTCTTATATCTCGCAAGAAGGTGCCTCAGTCTGTGAGTAGTGCCGTGCGACGACAAATGGAGCCACACGCGCGCTGATTGGACGCCGACATCGCTGGTCGGCGCCGGTGTGCGGGGTGCGCGGGGGGTAGCGGGGTACGAAGGGGCGACGGGGCGGCGGGTCTCTAGCTGTCCTCAACATCCTCCCCCGGCGTAGCTCGCGAGCCTCATCTTCTTTCGGGAGGACGGCGATCTTCCTGACCGGCCGCCGCAGCAATCCGCCCCTGGTCCGCACCTCCACGTTGCGCACTACGCCGTCTGGTCCGGGAAAGGTCCGCGTTATAATTCCACGCGGCCACACGTTCTTTGGCAGGCTTCCGTCTGCCACCACGACGAGGTCCCCCTCTTGTAGTTGTCGCTGCTGCACATCCCGTGAGTCCCCGCGCGCAACCAGCGTCGGCAGGTACTCCTTCATCCAGCGCTTCCAGTACTCGTCGGCAAGTCCTTGCGCCGCTCTCCACGCCCGACGATCATTAGGCGTGCACGGCGCGGTTACTGGAAGGCTCGATGGTCCCAGCAGCAGGAAGTGGTTGGGTGTCAGCGCTTCTTCCTCGTCGATGTCGACCGGTACGTATGTCAACGGTCGAGAGTTCACTGTATTCTCGGCTTCGGTGAGGAGCGTCACCAACGTCTCCTCCCGCGGGCTCTTCTGGTGTAGAGTGGCTTCGAGCGCGGTCTTCACTGAGCGCACGAGACGCTCCCATGCGCCTCCCTGGTTCGGCGCGCCCGGCGCGATGAACTTCCAGTCTGTCCGCCGAGTCAACGCGTAGTCCTTCAGCAGGGGTGCCCACTCTTCCATTGCCCGTCGTAGCTCGGTGTCCGCCCCATGGAAATTCGTTCCGTTGTCAGAGTAGATGACCCGTGGCCACCCACGCCTAGCCGCCATGCGCCGCAATGCCGATATCGCCGAGTCCGTCGTTAGGGAATAAACTATCTCTAGATGTACCGCGCGCGTCGTCAAACAAGTGAATAACGCTATCCACCGTTTTTCATGCCTACGTCCTATTGTTACCGTTATAGGCCCGAAATAGTCGATTCCGGTGTAGGTGAATGGTCGCGCGAATGCCCCTAACCGTTCAGGTGGTAGATTTCCGATAACCGCCGGCCGTGGTGTCGCCTTGCGTACCCTGCACTGCAGACATCTCCGCTCCACTTCTCTTACGGTTGGTCGTAGTCGAAGTATGTGATATCTCGTGCGTAGGTCGTTCACTACCCGTTCCCTGTTGGCGTGGCTTGCTTCCTTATGCGCCTTCTCCACAAGCAGCTTTACAAACTGGTGGCGTCCGTTCAGGATGGTGGGCCTCTTCATTTGGCTGTCCACATCGGCTGCGTCAATCCGTCCTCTAGCTCGCAGTATGCCATCTTCGAATATGGGGTCGAGCTTCCTCAACGCGCTGCCGGTTGCCAAGTTCTTTCCTTTCTGCAGTCGACTGATGTCTTCAGCAAAACTGTCTTGTTGACTTCGCTCTATCCACATCCGTTCTGCTTTCTGGATATGGTCCAATGTTAGTCCGTGCGCCTTTCCTCTCATGGCATCGACGAACTGTAATATGCGAGCGGCGGCCCTGACCAATCTCTCATAAGAAGAGAACCTCTTGATGTCTGGCAGGTGTGGAGCGTCCCTGGTGTCGCTCTGGTGCGCCACGACTTCCTCCAGCTCGTCATCTTCATCCCCTGCCTTCTCTTCCCGACGTCGAGGCCATCGATCTTCATCTTCGTACAGGAATGGTGGTCCCGTAAACCATTTGTCGCTCTCTTCCTTGTACGTATAATTAATGCGCGTTGCCTGATCCGCGATGTTGTCTGCGGTCGGTATCCACCTCCATTGCTCGGGTGACGTCTTCTCCGATATCTCCCCTAATCTATGTGCTACGTATGGGGTGTAACGCGCCGTATCGTTCTGAATCCAATGGAGCGCCGTAGTGGAGTCTGTCCAATAAACTACCCTATCGGCTACCACTCTGTGCTCGCCTTGCACGAATTCCGCGAGTCGCGCGCCTATTAGATTCGCCTGTAACTCTAACCGCGGAATGCTTTGCGCCTTTATCGGGGCGACTTTCGCCTTGGCCGCCACTAATCGTACCTTAACCGTTCCGTCGCGGTATCGTAATCGCCAATACGCCACGGATGCGTACGCACGTTCGCTTGCGTCATTAAACACGTGAAGCTGACGCTCTACCACTCCCCCCGTAGGAGCATAGCACCTAGGCAGCCGCAGTCGTGATACTTCCTCGACGACTCGCAGCCACCTCTGAAATTCCTCAGCTGCCTCCTCGGGTAGTTCGTCGTCCCATCCGACCTTCTTCATCCGCCACAGGTCTTGCAGCAGGATCTTAGCGGTGATGGTGAGGTAGCTCAGCAGTCCCAGCGGGTCGAAGACCGACATGACTGCACTTAACGCCTCTCTTTTGGTCGGTGGCCTCTGCAGCGTCTTCACTTCGTTCGGTACCCTGTTCATGGATGTGTTGAACGTTAAGGCATCTTCATCGGCCATCCATAATAGCCCCAGGGTTCTGCCTGGGCTGTCTTGTCTCAAGCCTACCTCCTTAGGCTTGCTCGCTAGTAATTCCTCCGGCTTGTCTTCTAGTAGGGCTGCGTGGTTCGAATTCCAGCCTGCTAAGGTGAAGCCGGCCTGCTGGTGTACTTCCATAACCTGCCTTGCAGTGTTTACCGCTTCCTCTACCGTAGCATAACTGTCTAGGTAGTCATCCATGTAGTGACTACGTACGATAGCGTTAAGTGCCAACGGATGTGTCTCTGCGTGTGCGCGCGCGTTATGATCCCTAACACTATGTGCGAGAAACGGCGAGCTCCTCGCACCGAAAATCATTGAAGTCATAACGTATTCCCGCGGTGGGCTGGATCGCTCGTTACCTCGCCACAGAAACAATTGCGCGGGTTGGTCGCGACGGTCTATCTTTACGCGTAAAAACATTTCCCTAATATCCGCGGACACGGCTATTTCGTTCTCCCTAAATCTAAATAGTATGCCCGGTAGGTTCCGTAACAAGTCGGGGCCGTCAAGTAAATAATCGTTCAAACATTTACCGGACGCACGCGCTGCCGCGTCGAAAACCACTCTTGTTTTCCCAGGCTTGTTCGGATTCTGTACTGCGAAGTGGGGCAGGTACCAGCTCTTGGGGTCCTCTCTCTCTGTCCCTTCGGCTTCCCTTGCGTATCCTTTCGCCAGGAGGTTGTCTATTTGTGCTGTATAGGCGTCTCGAAACTCCGGTGATTTGTCCATCTTCTTCTCGATCGTCCGCAGTCTTCGAGCAGCCATCTCGTAGCTGGGAGGCATCCGCACGTCGTCGTCCTTCCATGGCAGTCCCACCTGGTATTGCTCGCCGACCTTCTTGACGGTGCGCCGGAATATCTCGACAGCGCGCTCCTCTTCCCGTCGCGGCCTACTCTTTAGCGAGATACCGATGGAATCGATCTCGTACTGCCGTTTAAGGAGTTCCGTTAACTCCTCGTCCTGACTGGCGATCGTTCGAATGTCCCTATCTAACCGTCCGCTACTGCTTACGACGTGTAATACGGTTTCACCGTCCTCCCTACACGTGAATCGCGGCACGGTTCCCTGTATCACCCATCCCAATAACGTTCGTGCAGCTATAGGCTGCCTTCGACGTCCTATCCTTAAATTACGGGTGATTATTAAATGCCAGTTGTCGGCGCCTAATAATAATCTCGGTTTGGCGTCCTCGTAGCAAACCGAGCTCGGTAGGTTGCGTAAGTGTTTCAACCGTAAACACTCTTTATTTACCGACTACGAACCTATCTGTAAATTTGTTACTGTACGCGCATTTATTCTGTACATTTCGCTGCGCGTCTTGCCACGTATGCCTATGTTAACTAGCCTGCTATCGGCCTCGCGCTGACTATTGCTTACTCCTCTAATATTCAACGGCTTTACCGGTCCTTCCGCTCCTAACTCGCGCGCTAAGTCGTCGTCGATCAACGAAATGGTTGAGCCTTCGTCAAGCAACGCATACGTATCTATTTCCCTACCGCGTGGTCCACGTGACGTAATGGGACACACTTTCAACAATACGGACGCATTACTAGCGACGTTAGACGCGACGAGCACGGTCTCATCCGGTTTTGCCGATGTCTCGGGTGCGCGGGTCTTGCGGGTGTGAAGGAGGGCATGGTGGGGGGCGTTGCAGCCGTCGACGCCGCATTTCTTCGCTCTACATTTGAACCGTCGGTGTTTACTACTTAAACACAGAAAACATACCCCACCTTCCTTTACCCAATTCCACCGGTCGTCCACACCCATTTGCGCTAACTTTCTACACTTAGCGATCACGTGTTCACCTCCGCAGCACATACAAGAGGCACTACTGGTGTCCTCCTGTGCGGTGAACGTTTTTACGTCGCGAGCCCTATTCTCTACGCGGCGTGTCACTATCCTTTTCGACGACGGGGCCTCTCGTCTTACGGGCGATTCCTTAGTCGGCTCTACGGACGTATAGGCATGACTCAACGCACGATCAGCCTCTCTCATCATGAACCTGGACAGTGTAACGATGTCCGGTTCGTCTGCACTTCCGTAGTGCTCCGCATAATCACACCAACGCGACCGTAAGTGAGGGCTTAACTTACTCGTTACTTCCCTAGTAAGCATTGGATTTTGCAGATATCCCTTGCCGTCAACGTTTTGCAAAATGCACACGATATTTTGCAACTTTATTGCGAACGCATTTAATTCCTGTGCGGTTTGACCCGGGCGCGGAAGGCGTTTCAATTCTTCTAACGCTCGATCGATAATTACTTCCGGGCGGCCGAAACACTGCTCTAATGTTCGCATAATATCTGCTGGATCCTTCGCGGTAAACAGCAGTGCCGATACTACCTCCCTAGCTTCACCGCGTAGACAGTTTCTTAACCTTGCCATATTTTCCGTATCTGTGAATCCATATAGACGCGTGGATTCTTTCATCGCGGCTTTGAACGCTAACCATTCCGCAGCCGAACCGTTAAAAATAGGCAAGTCCTGCGTCTGCTTCGCGGCAGCGGGCCTAACTCTGACCATATTCTCCAGAGCTTCCGCTAGTCGCTCTATACCCCTATCTTTCCCTCGCGGAGTAAGCGACCTATCTCTATCCCTATCTCTCTCTAGCCTACGTTGTGGCGCTGGCGTCCTATGCGCACCTACATCCCTATACGGCGACGATAATCTACGATCCGCGTGGCGATGTGGCGATGGCGATCTATGTACACCTACATCCCTATACGGCGACGGTGATCTACGATCCGCGTGGCGATGTGGCGATCTATGTGTAGGCGATAGAGTGCGGCGTTGGACGCGCGACGGCGACGTAACCCGTACACGACGATCCACCTGGTTCATTCCTACGGCGACTCCATCTTCCCTCTGTACCGAATCTATGCGGCGCGGTTGAACGTTATTCGCTTCCGTCCTCCCCTGGGCATCTTCACTGTGGTCGTAACCGGTTACCCTGTTCGGTAGGGTCTGCTCTAACTCGATGCGGGGCGCGGGCTGAGAGGGGCGGGAGGGCGACTCCCCCCGCACAGTCTCTACGTTTTCTAACCACCTATCAACGCGTACCCTATTTTCAACCAACTCGTCTTCGTTGACACTTTCCCTATCTGTTTCTTCTTGCAGTTGCGCGACGTCCCTAGCGTACTTCTTCCTAATAAGATCTTCTTCCAACTGCAATTGCTTCCTCCTAATTGCAGCTAGTTCCTCCGCGGCGTTATACTCTATTTGCTTTAATTTAGCTATCGCACTAGCCGTCGACCGGGCTGAGCGAACGGAGCGAACCGACGGGGCGCGGGGTGCGGGCCTATGTACGTCTGTTACAGGCGCGACGGTACGTACTATCGAACTAATCTCTGTAGACGGAAGATCTTCAATAATCGCGGCGAGTGTCTCTGTACGCGGCGCGGAAGTGCTAACCTCTCCCAAACGATCGGTCGTGGACACGGACATAGCGGGGCGCGGCGGCGGGGGCGCGGGCGCGGGCGTAGATGCGGGCGCGGGCGGGGCCTGGAGCGCGGGCGCGGCGGAGGGCGCTTGTGCCATTGCGAGATAATCGGACGGGGACGCGGGTGCTTCTTCGAATATGCGCATTCCTACCGGCGTGTCATCATCGTTCCGTGTCTTTTGGCTTCGTGTCTTCCTCATGGTCCCACGTTGCGACCTCCGGTCGTCTTCAAAAAGACGTACGTACAGTCTTTAAAAAGACACACGTATGGATGTCGTTCCCGCCACAAGGGCGTTACCAGATGGTCACAGTTTGGCACCGTTAGGGAGTGACCACTGGCCGCGTAAACGCGGTTAAGAAACAAGAAATTGTCTGGAAACAGACAATAGACGTATGTGACGTAATCGTAACAAGAAACAGGGAAGAAATTAGTACCGACGATCTTCTCTCTTCGTCGACGAACTTCTTTCTTCCTTGAAGATCTTCTATAATGATCTTCTCTCTTCTATAATTATGTTCTTTCTTCTATAATTATGTTCTTTCTTGTTTCTTCTTACTTCTTGCTTCTTTCTTCTGGCTTGAATCCGGCGGCGATGGACCAAGAATATAATGGATGAACAGTGGACTGTATATTTATTTGTGACTGATTACTTAACGACTGATCTGAGGTTAGCTATACTAGGGGACTGCTTGAAGAAAAGATGGTACTTTTTAATATACTGTATTAACTATTTACAATAACTCGGCACTGACTAACTATAACTATGTTTAACACTATGTACAGAGGGAGGTCTTGATTTGGAGTCTTGAGTCTTCTTCAGGTTTCTTCCTTAGTGCCGCTCCGAAGTGAAATGAACAGCTCATAGACCGAGACGCCCTTCTTATATCTCGCAAGAAGGTGCCTCAGTCTGTGAGTAGTGCCGTGCGACGACAAATGGAGCCACACGCGCGCTGATTGGACGCCGACATCGCTGGTCGGCGCCGGTGTGCGGGGTGCGCGGGGGGTAGCGGGGTACGAAGGGGCGACGGGGCGGCGGGTCTCTAGCTGTCCTCAACAACAACTATACTACTAATATAGCTGCAACATGGCTCTACCACGTACAAAATCTTTTTGTACGTGGTAGTTATTCTACTTTTTAAATCAAAGTGACAAAAGAATTTATAAAACAATTTATAGTCAAGCAAACGGTAAGTGTCTACTGCATTCCATGGATACTTGCAACCAATTTCAAGCAAGGAACACCCGTTGTCACCTCCGAGGGCTAAGATGGAATACCTCTCAGCATGTAATGATACTGGCTCTCTATCCCTATACACTTCAGACCGGAATGCCACAGCAATGCCAGCCCTGTTATTTGACGACAGAAAAATATAAGAGGATATTACCTACCCAGAAGACTAAGATTCAATTTTTCTTCTGAAATTATATATATATATATATATATATAATATTCAGTTTAAAAAGTATTATCTTACTTTTTAAACTGAAATAATGAATAAAATGAAGGCTTACATCTTCACAGCGGACTAAGTTGTAGGTCGAAGATGATTTATTAATGAAAATCGATCAGATTCTGATTTTTTTTTCTAAAATTATAGTCACTGTTTTTTTTTATCATAATTAAATGAAACGCCCATGAGGCGTGCACTTTTGGCTTTTCCAAGTTTTAGTTTTAAATTTATAAATGTGATCAAGATCAGACCAGTAGTTTTTGAGTTATCTTTAATAATGCGTATTTGACTTTGAATTCATTGATGATGTTCTCATTTTTTTATATTGAATAGAATAGAATAGTATAATTTTTTATTCAATATAAGCAATTCTTATTGAAAGTCATTTTTTATTTTACCACTGGTTCGAAAAAAAGTCCTCTGTCCTGGGAAGAACCAGCAAGAACCCCAGCGGGACTTTTTTTAAAAATAAATTTTACAATATAAATGATTACAAACTATTTACAAAATTTATTTTATAATCAGCTTGGAAGCGACCACCTCATTACATATATTTTTAACACAAATATTTTACCTTACTTTTACCTTGCTCAGTACCTGTTCCACCTGTACATGCCAGGCAGACTAGCCATTCCCTATACAACTTTCGTAAGGTACACTTTTGAGCTATATAACTCAAAGGGCCAAAGCCGTGCTCAAAATGTGTAGCTCTTGGACTATTACAGAAGGTTAGTCTGCCTTGAGATAGGCTGACGTAATAGAAATTCGACCCGGAGAATGTTGTTATTAAGAACATTATTATTTTTAAGACCTTAGACAACTTCTGTAAGCAAACAATGTAACCTATATCAAGATGAAGGCACATGTTATGTATCGCCATAAAATAGTATCGGATGGATGTCACCATGGCCGAGGATAAACAAACCTCGCTCTCTCCGTGACCCAGATTAACGTGCGTGCGCGCAGTGCAGTCGTACTATTTACACGTTTAGTTTGTGCGGGCGCAGGCGACTTGGCGCAGCTCTCCGTGGAGAGTGCGTTGCGTTATAGGGATGATCTATATCTATCGATGGTAGAAAAACATCGATGTTTCTACATAGAGTAAATCCTCGAAAACATCAACACATGGATGTTACGCGAACAATATCATAACATCGATATACTCCAGGCCAATAAGATCCATTACTTTTATGGCAAGTCCTAGGATCCACCTATCCATAGTTGAAGAAAGTAGCCATTGAATATTTGTGCAGCAGAGCGACTTTGACTGCTTCGAAAATATTTTTTAAAAGCAAAAAAATATCGAAAATGTTAATTTTTTTTAGTTGCATAATAAATACACTTATAAAATAAAATAATCCTAGATTGCTTATTTTTCCACCTAAAACATCTTCTGTTTTCCGACGTCGATATTTATCGTGCATCGATACTTTTGAATCAATGTTAACATCGATGTGTTTTTCTCATATCGATCATCCCTAGAGTGTTAGGGCAAACAATCTACCTAGTTTGGTTAAACTTGTCGGCTGAAGCTCCTTCATTTGAAAGTAAAAATATGTCTTTTTTTATAGGAGACAAACGCAAACGAGCATGCGGCTCACCTGATGGTAAGTGACCACCGCCGCCCATGAACAACTGCAACACCAGGGGAATTGCAGATATCCCACTATATAGTTATTATATACCGCTGTAACTACCCACATTGATTGTAAAATAGAACAGTGTATTGTTAACGGCGTAATAAATTTTACAAGGTATCTTAATTCCCTCGAAGTCCGTCCACACTCTTTCTAACCCTAAATACCAATGCATTCATCAAAAAAAAAACATAAATCACACATTATATTCACTTAACATTCAATTATAATCCATGGGAAGAGCAAATCTACCATTAAGTAGATCTACTCTTCTACCTACAAGCATTTGTTCATGCTTCCTGGGTGGTTCTGGCCACGGCATAATACTGTTTATTAATGTATATTAATTAATGTTCCAGTGAGAAGAGTAAGACACTAAATATAATAACAATCTGTGACGATTTTCAGACTGAAAATCTTGATCATAGGCTAACCCATTCATGATCTCATGGCGACATGGAGAGAGCGACTGTCGCAACCCCGTGCTGGGCACGCCACTATAGCGGCGATAAGACCCCTCTTTGAGGAGTGGCTTGAGAGACGCCACGGCGTCCTCACCTTCCGCCTGACGCAGGTCCTCACCGGACACGGTGTGTTCGGGAGGTTCCTGCACCGAATCGGGCGGGAGGAAACGCCCGGGTGCTCCCACTGCGAGGATCGACCGGAGGACACGGTGGAGCACATCGTGGAGGTGTGCTCTGCTTGGGCGGAGCACCGCCGTGTCCTCGTAGCGGCGATAGGCGGCGGCGACCTCTCGCGTCCGGCCCTGGTCGAAGCCATAGTCCGGAGCGAGACGGAATGGGATGCCGTCACCACCTTCTGCGAAGCAGTGATGCTAGCGAAGGAGGTGACGGAGCGGGAAAAGGAGAGAGCAGCAGCTTTCCTTCCCGGCCGCCGCGGAAGACGCCCCGGGCGTCGGGGGCTACGTCATGGCCCCCGGCCACCGTAGGCGCGGGCCTGTGGACGGCGAGCAATGGGTAGCTCGCCGTCCGTCCGTCTAACGACGACAGGCCGTGTCGACGGCGCGTTTTGTTCCACGCGCGCCTCAAAGAGCTGTCAGCAGCGTGAAGGGACCCGCAAGGGCCGACGCCTGCCGGGGCTGCGGGCTGTTCGAAAGAGATACCGCGGCTCCGGAACGTAAGGGCACTGAAGGAACACGGATGGTTTTTAGTCAGTAAAAGTCTGACACTCCCTTCCGCTCCACCCAGAGCGAAAGGCGTCATTTGATGATTTTCCATCCGCAAAAAAAAAAGGCTAACCCATTACTTTCTACCTTAAGTTTGTGGATAAGAAGTCCTCAGTCGGTATCTTCGCTTCGGAACACACACGTGCAGGACGTCTTACTAGACTTAGGTGTCAGGCTTTGTGTATTGCAGTTAATATTTTAGAAAAGCTTCTTGCAGGCGAATATGTTCTTTCGTCGACTGACGTCGATGACAATGGATTGCTCAATGAAATGCAGGCTTAATGGACAGCTAGTACGATATTTACTTATTTGCTTTTTAGTATGTTACATGAGATATTATTAAATAATATGTATTACATACTAAGTCATAAATAGAGACATGCAAATTTGTTTTTTTTTCTTTGAGATATTTATTTTATTATAACATGTTAAAAAAAATATTATTTCTAATATTTACACCAAGACTACACAATAAATGAAACTAATTTTTACGGATTTTATCGCGTTTAATTTAACTTTTTAATTCCCGACGTTTCTGGTGCTTTGCAGCACGCATGGTCACGGGGGCAGGGAGGGGGGAACTGAGGTGTTTGACGTCCCGATGTCATAGTTAGCCCGGCTACCTTCAGTTTTTGAAATTAAAAAAGCATTCTAATTTCAATAGAGACGATGGATAGGTGCTGATGGCAGCATGCTTGGGATCATATAATTAATAAAATTAAATCGAACCCAAGCATACCACTGCAAGACTTCAAGGTAAGCTCATTCTGCGTAGATTGGATCAAAAATTAATATTCAAAAACTGAAGGTAGCGGCGCTAACTATGACATCCGGACGTCAAACACCTCAGTCCCTCCCGTGACCATGGGTGATGTAAAGCATCCGAAACTTCCGGAATTAAAAAGTTAAATTAAACGCGATAAAATCAGTAAAAATTAGTTTTATTTAATGTGTAGTCTTCGCGTAAATATAAGAAATGTTTATGTGAACCAGTACGGGCTGGTAATAGCCAATAAAATTCGCCGATTAGAAGATCTCAAGACCAAGCTTAACATCTTTAAATTTCTTGAAGAGACCTAGAGACCATAATCTCATTCCTACGTGTGTCAAAATATCAACAAAAAAGACATTCGAAGAAGCGCTAAGATCTTAAATCAGACAAGTTAAAAGTTGTTACGAACGGTGATTCAGCAAAAACGATTCGATCTATACAATTCATAAATAATACCATAGACAATTTGTCCAGTGAATTAAAGACAGTTTTTACTACACTTGATTTTAATCATTGCATTGAAATTTTAAACAAACGCGAAATATCGAATTATAATGAATGCAAAAATAAACAAATAGAAAAATACCAAAAATTAACAATCAAATCAAATGCCAAACATCAATGTCAACGTAGAAACGAAGTATTCTATAGCCTTTAAGTATTCTAGCAATCTTAACATCAAGTCTTCGAAGACTCGGTCGTAGGGATCTGGACTGATATTAGTGATTTCTCGACGGATATTTTCTTGTGGGGCTCTTACCGTCGATGAATTGCTAAATATACGCGAAGTTTAAGATATCTCCTCGGGAAAAATCATATACGGTTGGGTCCGTGGATTTAGGGGACCAATCGATGTCACCAAAGCGACTTATTAGTTTACCCAGCAAAATGCTCCTTATTTTCTCTCTTTACACTTTAGCGGTATGTACCATGGGTTCATACTGCTAGAAATGTGTTCTGTTATTAAAGTCAACATAGGTACGTAGCTCAGGTATAAAAGAATGGTCCAGCATTTCGCAGTATCTTTCTGGAGTGACGGTTCCACGTTCGCAAAAAATAAGGACCGATAATGATGTGACTGGAAATAGCACACCAAATAATTTAGTATAAATAATAGTCTTCAGGATGTGCAAATGCTTTTGATGAACTTCTTTGGGGTAGTGTTCGTTCCATTATCGCATATATTCTGCTTATTGACAGATGCTACAACGTGAAAATGTGCCTCGTCACTAAACAGTATGTTACCCGTTGAGTTATATGTACTACGTACTAGAGGAGCTATTCCAAACAAAAATTGTGCGCTACTCTATGTCTTCGCGCATGCGCAGGAGATAGTAGAGTCGCGTATGCGCGAAGACTTTAATTTAATATAAAATAAGACATCAATATAAAATAAATATAAGAATTTAATATAAAATACTCTTATTTTAATCTAAACAAACATATTTCTAAATAAAATGTAATAATAATTATCTTATGGAATTCACAAATCTTCAATTTACGCAATAATTGGATTAGTGTACGGATTGCAGTACAGTTCAGTTGTACATAGTCAATGTTTGGAATGCGAAATCTAGTGTGTAGTACATATATATCGATGATGTTACCTAAACGCGCAGGAGTAGAAATCGTCCCAAAATGAACCTAACGAAATTTTCTCTTCTTGTGTAATCACTAACCATCTCCTTTCAGCTATGGTACGATTTGCAGCTTATATGGAGGGAACTTTAAGTGCGTCTGGAATATTTTCTGAACATACGTTTTTTCATGTTCGTAAATACAAAACTTACAAATAGATTTGCGTGGATTTAGCAAAAATTTTTTATGGCATGCAACTTACGTTTTCAGGAGTCGTTACAGATGTTGAAAGACCAGGCCTAGGCTCATTACTAACTGATCATGCCTTGAACTTCTGTACCCATGCCCATATTAATTGGTTCGATGGACCATCTTTTATGTTGCGAATATCAAACTGCGAACGAAAACAACGCATTGCTACGGCCACCACATTATTATTTGCGAAATACCTACAAAATGTAAACAAAAAAACAAAAATGTACAAAGTGTAAAATCTGCCGGTGGACGCCCTGAACACATGTTAATTTAAATAAAAATAAAAATAAAAATGTGTGAGTGTCGTGGAACACTCGGTTGGAATGAAGTTCCTTGCGTAGTATATTATTATTGATAAACGTATTATATTATTGATTAACAAATACAAATAAATGAGCTACTAGCATCTATTAAAATGAAGCGACTCACGATACGAAACACAGCAGCGTTAAGCTGCTATTTTACGCTGGTATTCTGTGAGAGCGTGGTCCTTCCCCTGTCGAGCCGACCCATTCGTGCTACAACGATAATATAGCTAGCTGCAGCATGGCTCTATCACGCATAATCTTAAAGGCAGCTTACATACTTAAATTTTAATTTAAACATTAAAACTCATTCCGTGCGAGATTCAAACCCGAGGCCTCAGCGCCGCAACACATAGCTAAGACACTGCGCGACACGGAGCAGTCAAATTAATAATCCAACAATGTAAGAAAACATTTCCGTGAGTTAAAAACAAGTACTTAACTCTTTATTTACAATTAGCTCTAAGATGCCCGAAGTGTATATATAAAAAGGTATTCGGCCAATTTGTTGCGGTAAAAAATGTAATTCGACGTTGGAAATTCCAACCTCAAAGCACAATGAATAAAAATAAAAAGGCGCCAAAACACAGACTATAGTAACGAGAAAAACAGAAACCAGTTTCTATTGAAAACGCGCACAAGACCATTAACCCATCGAAACGTAAATAATGATCTAGGTATGTAAAATTCAATCTTATATAATGGGTCTTCCGCTTGCCTCACCTTTTTACCAGACTGCACGACGCAAAGGAGGGTAATGTGTTTATCAGCCAGTATGTATGTTTGTTCCTTTATGGTGCTGTAGAGACCAAACACGTGGGCTGATTTTGATGATTCTTACGTGAATCAATTTCTTCATCAATCATCTTCCAAATTGAAAAAAGAAAAAATTAAAGTCTCGTTAGTCGACTTTTAATTTTTTTGTCTATTGAGGTAGGGTCAGGCAGGGTAATTGTAAACAGGAAAGAAAAAAACCTTAGGACGTATTTAAAATTCCCATAAAATCGTAGCAAATATATTTGTGGCAATGAAAATGTACTTTAAAGTAGTTGAGTATATTACAAATGATATACAATATAATTAGTTAGACAAGTCAGTATAAACATTTTTCAAAATGACTGTTTACAATTGCCCCATTGATAAAAGTGGGGTAAATGTAAACCATGAAAATTGTGTTCTTTGCAGAAATATGCCCATTTTTAGATATTTCCATTTACCCAAAATTATGTTGACATTTACCCCAGTAGATGGTATCATTGGGGTAAAAGTAAACATGAGATTTCATACAAAAATATGAAACGTTACCTTTAAATAAATTAACTTACATGCAAAATTATTACTCATGATCCTTATCATTCCTATAAAACAATCGGTAAGGCGTACTAACTTTGCTTTGTTAAACTAAAAGATCCAAAAATATCTCCCTACGGAACTGTTTTTCTTTTTCAGAAAAAATATAACAAATTGCACTTTCACGTTATCCAGTTTTTCACTGGAGTGACCTCTGTTATGATAAACTCTGAAACATGGTAATGAAAGGATTTTGAAGCTTGTTTACAACTACCCCTATTTACAATTCACCCTGCTTGACCATATCATTAAATAAAATAGGTCCTTGAAAATCATCTTTAGGTTTTTCAAATCGTTCTCATTAAGAATGACCTCTTAGGATCTATATCGATTTAAAGTTGGTTAGCAATCATTATCGTTTAAATTTTCAAAAATTATAATAAAGCTGTGATAAACTTTTTATATCTCTTACATAGTATAAACAATGTCGCATCCCGATGTCTGTACGCTTGGATATTTTAAACTATGCAACGGATTTTAATGCGGTTTTCATCAATATACAAAATGATTTAAGAGTTTATATATGTATAACACATGCATATTATCTATACAAATAAATAAAATTGAAGTGTCTGTTTGTAATGTCAAAACAACAACTTTTTAAAAAATGCATATGAATGTATTTACGGTTCTTATAACAAAAAACCAATTTTTAAAATGTTTGTTCTGTTTGTTCCGGCTAATCTCC
Organism: Parnassius glacialis; assembly: GCA_033319125.1. Lineage (NCBI taxonomy): Eukaryota > Metazoa > Arthropoda > Insecta > Lepidoptera > Papilionidae > Parnassius > Parnassius glacialis. The sequence goes on from JAVANC010000017.1 coordinate 50,143,264, forward strand.
AAAATGGCCGGACCGATTTTGACAGGACTTTCACTGGCAAATAGCCAATGTTATAAGGAGTAACTTAGGCTACTTTTATTTTAGTAAAGTAACAAATTCCATGCGGGCGAAGTCGCAGGGAACGCACTCCTAAACGGCTGGACTGATTTTGATGAAATTTTGTGTGTGGGATTAAATTGATTAGAGAATGGTTGAATCATAATTGGACCCGGTAAGTAGCGTTGTTGCCGAGATTCAGAAATCAACCATGCGAAGCCGGGACGGATCGCTAGTAATCGTATAATAGCTATTATTAACGTGAAACATAAGTATTTACTTTTCAGTGAACTGTTTTACGCAGTTACGCAGGGTTTTTTAATTGCTGTTCTAACCGTTAGCTTGTCCAATTTTGAACCTACAATTGACAAGTCTGAAATATAAGTACATGAATACAACACATTGAATAAATCTAATTTTACGGATGTTATCGCGTTCAATTTAACGTATTTTTAAATCTGACATCTGCACAGCCTGTATTTTTCATATTTAAACATACTCTATTTAGAAAATTACCTAAATGTAATTAACTAAATTTAGACGTGGTGGAGCCACGTTGCAGCTATATTAGTTTGTAGCACGAATATCTCGGCTAGACAGGGGCCAGACCATGCTCTCACATAATACCAGCGTGAAATAGCAGCTTAAGGCTGCCGTGTATCATTTGGTGAGTGAAGAGAATCGGAGACCCTTTTTACTGGAAACTAGGCATTCCATCTTGGTCCTCAAGGATGACAACGTGTCTGCATTGTGAGTCTTAATCGAGGATAAATGTGGTACGTCTATGGGTCACGACATCCACTTACCATCAGGTGGGCTGTTTTTCACACTAATTCTATATAAAAAAACTAAATGTAAACAAAGCTATTTTTATACAAGTCGTGGAAAATATAACTTCAAATATTATGGCAATTCATAATGCTGTGTTAGTCTCTGACTTCGTTTGTGGTAGTGAAATTTCCGTACGACAGAAGAAGCACGAGAGTAGAACAAACGTTGCAGAAATGCGCTCATTATGGAGTTTATTAGGGATGACTCGAAATAAAAATGTGAGAAATTGTGTGATAGGAGAAAAGTGGAGTTTGCAAGATGTTGTAATCAGGAAGAATAAATGAGGAAAGAGTAACAAAGCCATTTTATGTTGTAAAAGTGAATGGCAGAGTCGCGTCAAGGGACGTCCTAGACGGAAGTTTATCGAACAAATTGGCGATATAGAAGATTGGTCTAACCCACGACTTTTTCTGCCACCAAACTTAGGCATGGGGTGAAATTTTTAACAGAATTCATAGTCCCCTATATATATATATATATATATATATATATATATATATATATATATATATATATATATATATACTGTTATATACTTCCTATAGGAAGTACATAACACTGTTTTAGTAAAGTGTAGAGATCAATATTTCTTTCTGAAACATTAGTTATATTATTTACATTAGAAATGGATAAACCAAACTACTGATATTCCTAAAGGTAGAAAAATTTAAAAAATGTTAAAAATGTGTAAAAAATTAAAAGAATACAGCACTGAGAACTGAAGCATTGGTTTGTATACATTTAAATATTAAAAAAGAACTTTTATTTAAAACGCATCTTTTATACGATGTTATATACCTTAAACCTGCGAAACAAATACATAAGTTCATCTTAGCGTATGATTATTTAACTTAAGGTTTGTTCCGATATACACTGCGAACACTGCTCAATGTTTTCATTGGTGGAAAATTCGTTCCGTTATGGAATACCAGTATACTGCCGCAGTACCCTAGAGAAATATATGACATTCATAAATCGCCGCCATTTTTGTACTGTGGTAATGTGCTCTCAGTACTTTGATCACGTGATCAAAATACATAACAACGCCTAGAGATTTAACAGCTTCCACGAATGATTGTTATTATTATTAATTAATATTGTTATTTAAATAAACTCGGACATTACGTTTTTAAAGCAATAATATTCAAATAATATTTTCTCTGTTGAACAGAAAACGTGCATATGATGAATACTTTCGTTTGAAGACAGTAGAAAAATGGGGATGACAGTATACCGGACTGCGTTCCGTTTTAAACAGTAACCAGTAGGTATAGCAAACTAAAAAGGAACAACTTGACAGTATACTGAATTGACGTCACAAATTACAGTGGTCACAGTCAGTGTGTATATCGGAACACACCCTTAATCGACGAATGCGATCGTGCAAAATTGAAATCCGTAGTCTCTGCCTACCCCTCTGACAGGCGTGAGTGTTTATTTTATGTATGTTATGTTTATAACTTCAAACCAACATTCTAGAAAATTAAGGATAAATCATTGGTAAGAATCAAGTTACAAAGATTTATGTATCAGATGAACATTTTACTGTATCATTCCTATTATAAATTCTTGCAACTAATTAGGATTAGTTTTTGTATTTGTTTTTTGTCAAATATAAAATTATATTTACTTTTAAATTTCAACGACTATTCGTTCTTCGGAGCGCTACGATTATCGAACAATCAGCGTCAGTATAAAGTAGCTAACGATGTTATTTTGACTTTAGATGATAATATCTAACATCACGGGGCCCCTTCGTGAACGCGGTGCCATAAATGCCGCTCAACAAATATGTTTACTAATATATATAATACACAACATATATAAATTTGAATAAAAATTCTTTGACTTACTAAACCATTTTAATAATTAATAATAAATAATATGTAAATACATATTTTAATTACAGTAGAACGCCGATTAACCGAATCGCCAATTATCCGAATCGGTCCTAAGTTTAATATAAAAAATTAAAAGCAAGTACTGTAAGTAAGTAATGTAATTTTTGTTTTGTTTTGTTGTACAAGTTGTAACAAGTTGGAACTCGCTGGAGTCCAGATATATTTCAACTGTACGTATTGTAGAACTGTATTTGTTAAATTTAATAAAGTTTATTTTATGTGTGACAGTACGTTTTTCTTTATTACGTAGTACCAGTCTATGTCCGTTAATCCGAAGTTTCGATTATCCGAATCGACCCCGGTCCCAATTAATTCGGATAATCGGCGTTCTACTGTAATTCAACAAGCATGCAAGTTTACACGAGTAAATCTAACATTTTTCTCATTAGATCGTTACTATACCAACAATTCGATAATAAGTAGTGCTACATAATAAGGACAGTCGATTTTAGAAACATTGGCAAATCAAATTTATCGATTAAATCAGGGAAACCAAAAGCGGAAAAGTAGGGCGACGTGATGACATTATTCACCTGGCTGATTCAGAGACATATTCGAGTGCGTGTGAACCCTTCATTTGTCCCAACCTTCATCGTTTGATGTAGATTTCAATATGATGCGCTAAAATTAATTAGATACCCAGGAGCAAAACAAAAGCCATAGAAGACTCGAAAATCTATAATTTGCGTATTAGCTTAGCACTTGAACCTTATGAGATTATGTCATAGTTTTGTCAACATCGATCTATGAAAATAAATGCCAGTAATTTTTATTCTTCACTTTCTTTTTTTTATAGGATAGGGGTGACAAACGAGAACATAGTCCACCTGATGGTAAGTGGTTGCTGCAGCCCATAGACATCTACATCTATCTTCTATTACAAATCAAAATCCAGATGCGTTGTCACCCGTGAGGACTAACATGGAATGCCTATTTCCAGGGTCGCCGGTTTTCTACACTCACCATACGAAACACAGCAGCGTTAAGCTGCTATTTTACGCTGGTATTCTGTGAGAGTGTAGTCCTTCCCCGGTGGAGCCGACCCATTCGTGCTACTACTATATTACTAATACAGCTGCAGTATGGCTCTACCACGTAAAAAACATTTAACAATATAGTTATAGAATTCCCGATAGCAAATTTTGATTCGCTCAATAATAAATACTAAACTTTCAGATTAAGAACTAATAGCTCAGAACAAGCAAATATAACTAATCAATTATGAATGGCATTGCAAGGCGAACGGTCACAACGGTCACACCACAGTGTTACATGTGTAAAACAAATTGATGATAATCGCATTTATTGCGTGGCGATGTCTTTACGCCTGCGTCATGTGTCATAACATTAAACAACGGTAACAATAGATAATAACAGCCACGTTGAAGAAAGTTTATTCACAATTAAATGAATCTTGCTTTTATTGAAATTGGAAATGTTTAGATTTTTTTAATTTAGATTTAGTATTTAAATTACATGACGTAAAAAATCAAATCAAATCAAATGACGTGGAGTTAACAGCGAGACCGGTAAAGACAAACCTCGTTACATAAACTATCAATTGAAAATTAACAATTTGATAATAATAATACATATTAGTTAATTGAATAAATCATATCGTGTTTGAGAAATATTTCACTGATATATTCTTATCTTAACAACAGAGTTATTGAATACTTTTCTAACTATCGCCCACCTGTTTAAAAGAATTTAGATTTGAAATAGTATTACCACAAGATATAGTAAAACATTTGAAAACCCTTGATGTAAAGGAAACCGCAGCTTTATGGGGTATTTCCGTTACAATTATTGCACCCATAATAGATATAATTGCACCTCATCTTGCTTTTATTTTCAATATTAGTATCAAATCTGGTGTTTCCTGATTTAATGAATCATAGTAAAGTAATACCTTTATATAAATCTGGTAGTACACTGGACCCTGCTATTTTTAAACCTATTTCTGTATTATTTACTCTCAGTAAAACTTTTAAAAAAATAATTTTGGATCAATTGTTACATTTTTTTAATACAAATAAATTATTCCATAAAAATCAATTTGGTTTTACAAGGGGTGCGCTTATGTAATATATTTTAATACCTGGGAAAATTCACAAGATACCTTAGGTAATTTTGTGATATTTCCAAGGCTTTCGATTGTGTTCATCATGAGACATTAATCAGGAAACTACAACACTATATATAACTATATTTGGATGTTTGGCGGTCCACGACCGTGCGTTAGGAGTTTTTTTCCACGTACAACTTCTCGGTGGAATAGTTTACCACCGGCGATTTTTCCGGACCGATACGACTTAGGGACCTTCAAGAAAAGAGCTTACACCTTTCTAAAAGGCCGGCAATGCATCTGCAATTCCCCTGGTGTTGCGGTTGTTCATGGGCGGCGGTAGTCACTTACCATCAGGTGAGGCGCATGCTCGTTTGCTCCCTCTTCTATAGAAAAAAACTATGGTGTCGAAAATATTGCGCTTAGACTTACTATTTCATATTTAAGTAACAGAACTCAAAAAGTCGTCATCGATGGTAAAGGTTCCTCCGGATTGGTAGTACTCGTATCAATGGGCGTTCCTCAGGGCTCAATTCATGGCCCATTACTGTTCTTCATATGTTATATTAATGACTAACCTTATCTTGTAGGGGACAATCACAAAATAATATTATTCGCTGATGATACCTCTTTGATTTTCAAACTCAAACAAAAATCAATTAATTATGTCGATGTTAATAATGTTCTATCGAATTTAGTACATTGGTTTTGAAAAGTGTTATTATAATATCAAAGAATACTTGAAGATAACCCCTGGGAATGAGGTGCTCGCCACCATGCTGGTTCTCAATTTCAATTTCAAATCGTTTATTGCTTCTATAATGTACAGTACATTAGCAGTTACAGTGACCATTATAGACCATGTCGGGCGTTGCAATATACAAGAAATATACAATAAAATAATTAAATGGACTTATAACTATGTAACATCATTATATTATATTTGGCTATTTTGAAAATAAAATTTTATAGGGCCATTTGTATGAACTTATATACAGCTAGGGTGGTTGATCTTGATTTTCTGAATCCATTTTGGCTATCATCTAGTATTTCATACTTTTCAAGGAATGAGTAGAGTCTATTACACATTGCTTTTTCGTATATCTTTGAAAAGGTGGGCAATAGGGCTATTGGTCTGTAGTGTTAATCTTCTTTTTGGTGCAACGGTTTTATTAGTGCTATTTTGAGAGGGTCTGGAAATATGCATTTTGAAAACTTTGGTTTACTAAAAAAGTAAGGGGATAGACAAATTCTTCAGTGCATTGTTTTAAAAGCGCCGGTGGTATATCATCTACACCACAGCTATATTTAGTTTTTAATTTTTTTATACTATTTTGGATTTCCCTTTCATCAACTGAGGTTAAGTACATGGAGCATGTCGCTTTCAATTCGACAGAATTTTTATATTGTTTCTGATTTTTATTAATATTAATATTATTAGTTTTACCAATTGCTGCAAAATTTTCATTAAATAGGTTAGAAATTTGTATGGGACATGGTTATTGTGTTATTATTAATATTTAACATCATGTTTTTGCGATTTTTTATTTTCATTCTACCCAATTTATTATTAATTATGTTCCACATGGTCTTTATTTTATTACTCGAATTTTTCATTTGTTTAATGTATTGTAGTTTTTTTTTTATAATTTGATACTACGTTTAAGAATTGTTGTGTATTTTTTATAGTAATTAAGAAAAACTGGACTTTTTGTTTCATTAAGGATTATTCTTAAAAGTCTTTTATGCTTACAAGATTTTTTTAATCCAGTTGTCAACCAGCCTTTATTTTTTTTGTTTTTTTATTTTTACTTTCATCATAGGTATATGTTCGTTTAAGCTATTTGATATTATTTTAAGAAAAATATTGTAGTTCTCATTTACAGTTTGGTTCTCTTTTAGAATATTATTCCAATCGACGTTATTTAATGAGTTTTTGTATGAATTAATGTTTTGTTTGGTAAAACTCCTTTTTCTTGTAAATAACACTTGCTTTTTGCTCTTCGCCGTCTCTAAATTTAATTCTAGATTTGTTGCTTTATGATCTGATAAACCATAATCAATACCATAGCAATTTTTTACTAAAGATATATAGTTTGTAAAGATTAGATCAATACAGGTGGCTATTTTATTTGTGACTCGGGTGGGTTCTTTTATAAGTTGAGCTAAATTATGAGAACGCATTAAATTTAAGAGTTCCTGAGAATCACTATTGTTTTCGTTAAGATTTATATTAAAATCACCCCCAATAATGACATATTTATGACTATATTTTACTTGTATTCTATTAAGTAGTTTATTTAATTGTTCATAAAAGATATTAATATTACGATCCGCTCTATATAAGCTGACTAAAACAGTATTATACTTCGGTATTTCTATTGTACAAAATTCAATCGTAAATTCTACGGAAAAACTAACCAAGTCTATTTTATCAATATAATCAATACAATCTTTCAGCATAATACAAACACCTCCACCACCATGCTTTTTTCTACTAAATTTTGAAGCTACTTTATAATTTGGTATTACTATAGATTCACAAAAGTCCTCACTTCTCCATACTTCTCACAATAATAATATGTCAATGTGTGTATTAACTAATAAATGCTCGATTAAGTCTACGCTTTTTAAGCTCTGTAAGCTCTGAACGTTTTGGAAAGTTAATTTAAAACTGTTAACGAAATGTCTTGTCGGGAATACTACTTTTGGTTATAGGCCCTGTTTCTTGATTTGATGATAGGCAGTTACTTATCGGTAAGGTTTCTTCCTTTTTTGAGACAATTTCAGAGGTTTTAAAATCATTGGCACTGTTTACTACAATTTTGCCACAACCCTCTTCTTGGTATTCTTCTATGTTCTTTATTAGATCAGCGACGTCTTTAAAGATGATCTGCATGCCGTAGTCGTTTATCTGGCCTGTGCGCTTATGAAACATGGTATGGTTGTAATCGAGGTTCAAGTTGGAGTCAATTAAATATGAGTATTGATATGTCATATTGTCCAAATAAAGGAGGTTATTAAACAGTTCTATTCTCTTGTTGAATAGGTTTACAAATCTACCACATTTGAATGTCGGCAGACACAAGATAATATTTGTATGTGTTATTTGTAGTAATTTTTCTCGGATGTAGGTAATAAGCTCAAAATAATTAGTTGTGGCCTCGAAATCCTCTTTGCCATGACTATTATGCAGTAGTCTCTTATTGAGAAGTTCTGAAGTTTTTTTTCGATGTCTAGTAGTAGTGGTATTATGCCATGATCAGTCAGTAGATAGTGGCATATATCATAGTTGTTTTGTACATTATGTTGTAATATGTTTCGGGTCTTTATTCTTTCTTTCTTTATTCTTTATTCTTTATTGTACACACTAAAGTTGGTAACAATTATTAAATATTCAAATAAGATGTACAAAGGCGAGCTTAACCCTAATAAGAGTTCTCTTCCAGCAAACCTATTGGGAAAGAGAAATAGTTTTACATATAAAGCAAGTAGGTAGCAGCGTGCGTACTTAATATTTAATTTAAGACTACTTAATAGAAATTGGCTGAAGTTACAGTTAACAATTAACATATAAGTGTATAAAATATAAATATAATTTATTTTCTTATTTCTATTGATTTACATACATATATATATATATATATATATATATATATATATATATATACATATATATACATATACAATTATACATATAAATACATAACATATGTAAATATTTATAATTCTAAGTTGACAGATAATATTTCTTTACTCTGCTCCGAAATGTATCAAGGGAAGAGCTAGCACGAATGTCATGTGGAAGTGAGTTCCATAGCTTGACCGCCCTTACAGTAAAGGATCCACCATATCGGCTTGTGAAATGAGAAGGAGTTCTGAGAAGCAGCTGTTTAGTGGTCCGGCACTGAGTTTCACGAGGTACAAGATACTCAAAGCGCTCGCGGAGATATGGAGGTGCAAGAGGATTAAAGAGTACAAAGTAAAGAAATGATAACACATGTAAGTCTCGACGTCTACGGATAGGAAGCCATTTTAATTGAGCCCTGTATTCTGAAACATGATCAAACTTACGAAGGCCAAAAATAAAACGTATACACAAATTTTGAACACGTTCCAGTTTGTTCAACAGCTCCTCTGAAGCATCCAAAAAACTAACATCAGCGTAGTCAATGAGAGGAAGAAGAAGTGCTTGAGCTAAGGTTATCTTAGTTTTTAACGGTAAAAACATCTGGAGACGCTTGAGAGATTGAAAAGAGTAGTTCACTTTTCTGCTAATCATATTAATGTGAGCAACCCAAGACAAATTAGTATCAAAAATAACACCTAAGTTCTTAGCAGTCTCTGTATATGGAATTTGATTATTATCATACGTTACTGCAGGGATCTTCGAACGATCTAATAAATTAAGCATATATGTGCTGCCGATAATCATTACTTGGGATTTAGCAGGATTAACAAGAAGACCAAACGATTTCGCCCAACTGCTTATGCTACTTAAGTCAGCATTCAGCTTATTAATAGCCTCATCTATATCTTGGACTTTGAAATAACGGTATAATTGCAAGTCGTCAGCATAGAGATGATAATGAGAGGAGAGAACAGTAGTGAGAGCATTGATAAAAATAGAGAAAAGAAGTGGGGAAAGAACACCACCCTGAGGAACACCCGCCGTAAGATCACACCACTCGGAGAAATCCTCCTCGTGGCGGACACACTGCGAGCGACCCCTAAGGTAAGAATTAAACCAAGAGATTACTGATGGCGAAATGTTTAAGGACGAAAGAATACCAAGGAGTATGTCATAATCAACGGAATTAAATGCACTGCTGAAATCCAATAATGTTAGAACAGTGAGAAGTTTTTTGTCCATGGCCCAGCGAATGTCATCAGACACTTTAATCAGAGCGCTGACTGTGCTATGGCCTGGACGGAAACCAGATTGAAAAGGACTCAGCAGGCTGTGAACAGTTAGGAAATGAGATAGTTGCCTCTGAACTATATTTTCTAGTACTTTAGATAAGATCGGAAGAATAGAAATAGGGCGGAATTGGGATAAAGATGTAGGATTAGAAGTTTTTGGAAGGGGAATGACGAATGCCTTTTTCCAGCAAGTTGGAAAGGAGCTCGTCTCAAGCGAAGAAGAGATAACGTGAGTGATAATAGGGACAAGTTCATTAATGATAGGTTTAATCATTTGCATACAAAGATTGTCATAGCCAATAGCTTTAGTGGAAATTGATAAAAGGCATTTTTTTATTTCACCATCAGTAACTTTACTGAAATTAAAAGGAGAACACAGCGGCTTAGGAATATTGGAGAGAAGATTAAGTGTCGCAGACTTAGTAGAGTCATCAAGAGAAATCGGAGGCTCAGAAAAATGCCGGTTAAGTGCAGTCAAATCAAACGAGATATTAGAATCATTATATGATTTGCCTATACCCAGAGTTCTATTATATTATATATGGTCTTCATAATTCTATTAAAATTAGTTTAAAAAAATGTATAAAATTATTGTAAAATGAAATATGGTCTTACCAGGACAGAGGTATTTTCCGAACCAGTAGTAAATAAAAAAAAAACTTTGAATAAGTATTATGTAATAATCTATATTGAATAAAAATCAATCTATTCTCTTCTATACGCTTGGTATCTATTGTCTTCTCTCTTTTTCTCATCAGCCAGTACGTTCCACAACTAGACCTTCCCCATCTATTGTATAAAAAAAAAAGCTAGGAGTGGTAGAAAATAAACTAAAACTCAAATTTATTTTACAAATTACTTACGTTTTTAAAAGATAAATTGCAAAATTAATTGTCTACAAAGTATTTATTACATATATTTAAAACACATTGCAATCAAGCTTTTGGAAACCAAAAACGTTTTCGAGCCGAAATTAACTTAGTCGCAGTTGTGATGCAGCATTTTAGGCACCCAATATATCTCATACATACAGGTGTGTCCCGCCATTAAGGCGAGTGATTACAAAACGATTAGGCTCTCTTTACCCAGGCATTAGCTCCCGATATCGACCACAGTTATATTTTTATTTAATTACTAACGCCGCTGACCGATACCGACGTGATAGTATTAACGCTTTGCTTCACATAACAGCGTGTAATCATTGACATCGACCAAACTGTGTCTGGAGATAGAGAAAAAATTCTTAAAATAAAACACGTCATTACAGAAACATAATGCTACTTATTATACGAGATATAATTCCAGAATTACTAGATATTAGAATTTTCTAATTTGCCACAAAACATGCTAAAGAATAAAAGCGAAAGAAAGATGCACTCGATACAGTTATTGTGTCTATGAATATGTCATTTCTATGCGTTTTATGTTCGTCGATGTGTGTAACTTTATGCTTTGGAAATTAATAATTTTAAAAATTAGGAAGTTATAGATTTCGGTCCGATTTTGAGAATCCGAGTTTTCATCAGATCTCCACGTTTTGAGGTCCTAGGAAGACGTAAAATAAGCGGGAAGCGGGATGGCCTGCAGGGTCAACCGTGTTTTTCAATAAATAAGTACCAACAAAGCAACATGGTTGCTAACCTAGATAAAAATGGCCTACAAAAACAAATTATCTTTTCTTTAATGTTCAGTCAGTCAGTTCAGTCATTATATTTAATTTAAAGAAAATGCACGATTTGTTCTCTTTTTTAATACGAATAGGATAGCAAACGAGCATACAGTCCAAGTGATTGTAAGTGGATGCTGCGGTAGCCTCTACATCGATTCTCAATCGAGGATTAACAATAAAAATGCAGCATGCGTTGCATCCCTGAGCTTACTGAGCACTGAAATGGAATGCCTCCTTTCCATGAAAAGGGTCTGCGATTCGGTCTTACACTCACCATGCTAAACACAGCAACATTAAGCTGCTATTTCACACTGGTATTCTGTGAAAACGTGGACCCTCCCCGGTCCAATCATTCGTGCCACAACCATAATATAGCTGCAGCGCATGGCTCGATTACCCGACTTTGGAGGGTAATGTGTTTATGGGCATATTTTTTAAAAAGTGTATCGTGAGCTTTTTCGATGTCCTTTATGTTTCGAATTTTTTTTACTTAACCCATTGAAGTAACCTAATATTTTTACGTCATTTAGTTGAGCATATGTTTGGTAGAACTTCGATATTTTTTTTTAATGTTTATTTATAATTAATTAACGTTTTAATTTTATTTATATGAATTTTATTTATTAAAATTTAATTAATTAACGAAATCCACATCAAACATAAACAGACTGAAAGGGTGTCCAGTTCAGATATGTAAAATCGGCAGAAAATTCGAATGAATTTTTTTTGGATTCAAGTTCTAGTCTAGTTGGTTGCTTATTTTCTATTTAGGTATTTTTTCTTCTTAGTGTTCCACAAAATCTCAAAAGTTTCGATACTTTACTCGATACCAGTATCGTATCAGATTTATCGATACCGAGAAAAGTATCGATACAAAATTATCGATATTTTTAGGTACCGAGAATTTTTCAATTTATTTTTAAAACTTCCGATTGAGTTATATCCGTAATATCAAATATTATCCAAGAAGTTTTGGAACTTGGAGTTCGAAACTTATCACCAATGAGATACTTAATAATGGTATCAAAGTAACTAAACTAATTTTCTGCAATGGCAGAAAAATAGTTGACAAAAATTATAGCATCTAGAAATAAGTTATATGTAAAATGAGTTTTATTATTTTTCTATGATTTTTCAAATAAAAATGTATTTTAATTAAAGCCACAGAAAAAAGCAAACATTTTTGGGAATATGAAATGACTTAAATCATTTTACTCTATTCAAATGTTGCCATTTAGTATATTCATACTATTTTCGTATACACTTTGTAAGACTACCAACACAACACACAAAATATTTTTATATTAAGTTATTATTAGTAATAACTGCACTATCAGTAATAATAAAAATAAAAGTGATATGGCTGAGAATAAGTCTCTTACAAAGAATTTCCTACAATAATACATTATCTCAAACATAGTACTATGTAACAATTCCATTTCATGTTATGCCAACACTAGCTAAAATAAAATGTCACTGTTTTTTTACTGGCTTTACGGCTCTGGATTCTAGCCCTTCTGAGAATGTCACTATGATACAAAAGGCCTGGAGCCGTGCCAGAAATATACATTTATAGTATGCAAATATATAATAGAGATACAATAATCTAAAAACTCTCAATTATGTATTATGTATTAAGCTAACATCAAACAACCACAGGAAGTATGACTTTTTCCAAGTGACATAGGACATAACCTAAAAAGGTTCAAATGTAAATATCTTTTTTGACGCCTTCTCAGTACAAAATTCTTTGACAGAGTTATTATGGGACTGACGCTTAACATTTTAAGATATTTTTGGTATATAGACGCTACCATTTCTTCTCAACTAATTTCATGTATGAAAGTCTGCCATTTTTCTTTAAATTTCGACGTATTAAATTGTCGCTACAAAAACAAAATAGAGCAACAGTAAAAAAGTAAATCAGGATTAAACTGTATTAAATCATTTTTTACTTAATTGATAAAAATCGATCTACTAAATAGGTATATATATTACGGTATATCACGAGAAACTGGCAACACACGCTCTAAACATAACCTGTTGTCCTAGTGTTGTCGTAAGGGTAATCCCCTACTCCAACGACCCATATCTATTGATGTGACTCAAATTTTGTTACAAGTATCGATACCTCAAAAATATCGGAACAAAAGTATCGTGTCCAAATGTACTTAGTATCGCAATGAAAGTATCGATACTACTCAAATATTGGTACTTTTTGCGGATCCCTACCTCTTCTTTCTTTCTTTCGAACTATAATAATTCAGTTAAGTAAAATACTTAAATATTTCCACTATCCAACCTGAAGTAGGTTGGAAGGTGGCACATAAAATTCTCAACCTGCCAACATGGGTGGTGGATGGCTAATGGCTAGGTTGAAAGATAGGAATAAGTCAATTTTGCCTCTCTGGGCAAATGCCCGGCTTGAAGAACGGTGAGAACGATTATGAGACTCTCCCAGGTATTGAAATTTGGACTTCAGATACTCGGAAGCACATGGATCGTTCAGAATTGTGAAAAGGGTGCACAGTATTCTAACATATCTGCGCTGACGCATAGGCAGCCAATTTAGCTGAGTACGAAAATAAGTCCATGTATGTATGTGTGTGTGTATAAATGACCACTTTGAAGATTGTGGAAGTCTCAAGATTATCATAAAAGTCAGAAAAGTAATAAACCATAAACATTCTCCAAAAATCATTTCCATCGTATCTAAATTAAACTAGTTTTTATAGATTTTATCGCGTATATTAATATTACTTTATGGATTTTATCGCGTATATTATATAACTTATTATATATTCACACTACGGTCACGGGCAACTTCGGGTGTATAAAATAATTTAATACACGCGACAAAATCCGTAAAAACTATTTCATTTAAACGTGTAGTGCTCGCACAAATAAAAGAAATTGTGGCGGCGCTGACATCGCGTCACAAGCGAAACGCACCGAAACCTAAAAGTTCTGAAATACTACGGTATATATAGTATAGCTCAGAACTATTACATCGAACGTTGGCTGCTCCCCGGGCTGAACACCTGACCTCCAGCCGGGTCAGGTGTTCAGCCCGGAAATCTCCCCTTTTCCTTTCACGGAGAGCCCTGGAGATCTCCCCTTTTCCTTTCACGGTCAAAAATCATCATGTCTATCATAATTTTTTTTATAGGATAAGGGTGAAAAACGAAAACACAGTCCACCTGATGGTAAGTGGTTGCTGCGGCCCATAGACATCTACATCTATCCTCTGTTACAGATCAAAATGCAGATGGGTTTTCACCCGTGAGGACTAGGATGGAATGCCTCATTTCCAGTAAAAAGGGCCTCCGGCCACCTGCACTCACTAAGCGAAACGCAGAGGTAAACCTTTACTTCACGCTGGTATTCTGTGAGGTCGTGGTACCACCCCGGTTCGAGCCGGCCCATCCATGCGACAGCAAAAGCTGCCGCCTGGCTCTACCACTGTTAAATTTGCAAGCTTTTAGATTGTCGAGGGTTATTATTGACTATCTCCAGACATTTATCACTTTCACCAGTTACTGTGTTCTATGCAATGAAAAATACAAGTGCTATAAATAAAGCCCGGTGACAAATCGATACTCAAACCAAATACAAACGATTACGATCGTCGCATTAATACGCGTTGTGAGTCGCGATCGGATATAAAGATAAACGCTCCCTGCCGCCGGTAATAATAAGCCGACGCATAAAACTCTCATAAATCGTCTCGAATGTTTGCTTATTGTTTATTACCTCATTATCATAGTCACGGGTGCCTAGGCATCAATGAGGACTATGATTTGCATGATTTGATGATGCATGATGAGGACACACGAAATAATATTTGCCACTTGTACGTAAATCGAAAGCGAGTTTGGCATATTAACGCACATATTTTTATTGCTTATTTTAACATAGAGAAACCTCAAGGCACACTCGTAAATATGGTAATACCGTCAGATGCCGGATAAATGCACGTTTTTCCATCGGACTCGCCCACACGGTAGGGAGGTGGGTGAGACGCGCCACGCGTCGGGCACGCGATCTAGGGCGGTGCAATTTGCCGTTCGCCGACTATTGAACCCTAGACCTGCGTCGATAAACACGCCGCCGATATTGTACGACGTGTTTGCGCGATGTCATGTCGACCCTCATCGACACAATGGACACGTGTAGGTATTCATTTTCTTAACTCTTAGGAGATTTCCAGTTTTATAAAGAGTCTTAAAAATGACAATCACTGCTTTCATTTCGCTGATCACAATTCCATATACCTATAGATAATATTTTAAACCCGGGGAGCATCGTGAGGACAATGATGAACTTACAGTTTTCATAACGTTCATAAATAATATCGAATCACGTACAATCTCTATACAATAAATAAGCATGTATACTTACAAGTAATAATAAATAAATAATAACATAAGGGATAATAAGTTAAAAACGATTTATATAAAACATATACATAACAAAATCAATAACCGGCTTTTATTAGATAGTTCAAACTAACCATACTCCTGGTGCCGAGATGAAAGCTATACCTAGTTTGGGACCCGCTAGTATATATTTAGTAACTACAGCTGGTACCCGGGGCGTAGCAGACGCAGAAGTAATAATTACAGAAATATCCTTTGAATATTGTTTAATAGGGAATGATAATATATTCGTTGAAGTTATTTGATATAATATAACGTTCACATAAAGAGCAATGGCAGAAAAATACTTGACAAAAATTATATCGTCTAGAAATAAGTTATATATATAAAATGAGTTTTATTATTTTTCTATGATTTTTCAAATAAAAATGTATTTTTATTAAAGCCACAGAATAAAGCAAACATTTTTCGGAATGACTTAAATCATTTTACTCTATTCAAATGTTGCCATTTAGTATATTCATACTATTTTCGTATACACTTTGTAAGACTACCAACACAACACACAAACACAAAATATTTTTATATTAAGTTATTATTAGTAATAACTGTACTATCAGTAATAATAAAAATAAAAGTGATATGGCTGAGAATAAGTCTCTTACAAAGAATTTCCTACAATAATACATTATCTCAATCACAGTACTATGTAACAATTCCATTTAATGTTATGCCAACACTAGCTAAAATAAAATGTCATTGTTTTTTTACTGGCTTTACGGCTCTGGATTCTAGCCCTTCTGAGAATGTCACTATGATACAAAAGGCCTGGAGCCAAGCCAGAAATATACATTTATAGTATGCAAATATATAATAGAGATACAATAATCTAAAAACTCTCAATTATGTATTATGTATTAAGCTAACATCAAACAACCACAGGAAGTATGACTTTTTCCAAGTGACATAGGACATAACCTAAAAAGGTTCAAATGTAAATATCTTTTTTTTGACGCCTTCTCAGTACAAAATTCTTTGACAGAGTTATTATGGGACTGGCTACCATTTCTTCTCAACTAATTTCATGTATGAAAGTCTGCCATTGTTCTTTATGGGTACGATACGCGCGCCACCTACTTTTAGTTAATCGTACTATGCCTATAACTTTCGCGAAAGTGCAAGCAATAAGTTGACAATTTTTTAACACAATCTAAATGGCAAAGCATAAAATACGAACAAACAAAAAATCATTTTTATATATTAGATTAAAATTAAATATTATTTAATATAACTATCTGTTCTTTTCATAGCTCCGCAGCTCATTTTAGGAACAAATGATTTTCATTTTTTTTTCTGCAAGATTTTCATTTATTTAATATTCTGTCATTCTTAGCATTGCAATCAAAACAAAGTAGTCCACGTGATGATAAGTGGCTACTGCAGCATATGGACACCTGTAACTAACTTCAAACAAGGAAGACTAGCAGACGCATAGTTACTTTTGATGAGTGAGATGGAATACCTCAAAGTCTCTAATTATACTGGTTAAATATATCTTTTATACCGGAACGGAGCAGTTCATGCTCCGCTGCTTGGTGGCAAAATAGGTAAGGAGGTGGCAGCCTCCTCAGGCGGATTCCAAGGCAGAAAAGAAATCCTACCAGTTGGTAATTAGCGAGTGGAAGAAAATAAATTAGGAATGTAACTATAATCGAGCGGCAGTTAGTAAAAACAATCATACAAATCGACCGTAAAGACCGGATAAATAAAAGCGATAAATGCTCTACCCGTCCATCAACTTGAAATCAGATCTGAAGAAGTGAAAGGTACTCGTATGGGCAAAAAAATGTAGAACTTATGTAATATCCAGTAAAGTTGTGACTGGTCAAGCTTTACAGAGAGAAAGACCTACTATGTGTTCGTAAATGAACACAGAAGGATATTGTGAAGTGTGCTGCCATTGTTTTAGTTTCGTAATGTATCCATACACAACCAACCACCCCTGCCCCTCTTACACACACACACACACACACACACACACACGCACGCGCACGCACACGCGCACGCACACGCACACGCACACGCACACGCACACGCACACGCACATGCACACGCACACACACACGCACACACACACACACACACATTCACACACACATTCACACACACATTCACACACACATTCACACACACATTCACACACACATTCACACACACATATTCACACACACACACGCTCACACATTACACACTTATTATTATCCTACTATAATTAATAATCGTATAAACAATACAGTACACATTTTAATAATGTACCTACATTTATTTTCATTCATTCACTACAGCCTGTTAGTCTTCTGCTGAATATAACCCTCTCCACAGATTTTTTTAACTTATTATGAGCCAGTGCTTGACCACAATCTCACTTAGTGGTAAGTGGTGATGAAGCTTTAGATGGTAAATTGCACTGTCTTAGCGTAAAAAAACCTATTCAATCTTGCCTTGAAGACGCCCAGATTGCATTCGGACGGAAAGACAGACGCCGCCAAGTTATTCCTGTTGTACGCATTAAATAAGGAGCAAACGTTTTAGTTAGAATGCGTGGAATATCGACAAAAAAGGAGTGAGGACCCGCCGTACGGCTGGATGTCCGATGGTGAGAGGAGAGGGAGAAATTAAAGCATTAGATTTATAATAGATACTGGAAATAAGCAGATCATTAATATATAGCACGAAGAGAGTTGTGGAGAGAACATACCCCTGAGGAACTCCGACGTTTGTCGCGATAGGATTGGACGAGCATGCACCGATTTAGAGCCACATCAGAGGTCTCGGCACTGAGGTATTCAAATAGCCTAGTTGTATCATGCTAACCGCTGTGCGATCGGTAGATACAAGAATAAATAATGTTATCCATTCTCATGTCTATCATTACCCAAATCGTGGAGAAAGTGTGGTCTTCAAGAGGACGGTAACGCTTATGGCAGATGTCATTGCGGACGTACACACACAACTCCGGCGCGCTTGTGGAAACTATACTAAGGTTGGCCAGCGCCGCAACTGTACCTTGGATTCCGCTAGTCTCCATCACCAGGCTCCTGACACCAAGAAACGGCCGCGCCGCAACCGGTGCTTATGCGCAACGCAACTGTCCAGACCTATTCTCCCAAAGAAATTGGTTTCCCCTAAGATCATACCGAAACTACCCAGCGGATACGTGTAGAGAGTCAGGATTCAAGTAATTCCTACGGACGCGAGCAGCGCCATCCCCCAAGAATGTCTCATAAGAGGGATATTTGGCATAGTTGCCACATTTGACAGGCGGGTTGGCAACCGAAGTTTTTTGAGTTGTTATCAGGAAGACGCTGCTGCCCATCTCCTGGTTGGTTTCCCTCTGTCTCCTCTCACGACACCCACGGGACGATATGGGGTAGTGGATATTCTTAAGCCTGGCGTCCACTACAGCAGAAATGCGTCGAATCGAAGCGAGTCGCATTTATTCCTAGTGCGTCCATCTCTCACGAATCGAATCGAATTGTTCATTCATCGCAAATTCTTCATCAAAATAGGTCGTTTTTACGTCATGGACAGCTCGGATGAAGAGATGTTTTTATTTCATCATGATAATGTTGATCTTCATGATTAAACAATTCTGAATATTATTGGACCAGTGATATCAATAGTTCTTCATTAATTTTTATTTAAACAAAAATATTTTACGAAAACGAAATAGAAATTAATTAAAATAGGATGGCGCGCATCCACTTCTCCGCGTCGAACGAGGTGCGCCGAGTTGAATCGAATCGCATCGGCGAAAAATTCGCCCGTCAAGCAATTCGCGCGGACGATTCAATTCGGCGCGCCGCGGCTCCTCGCTAATGGACGCAGTTTCATAGTAAATATACAGGAGGCGACTTTCTAAGATTCGATTCGACTCGGCTCGGCGAGGCTAGTGGACGCTTAGCCTTACACCGCCACTACACGGCCCTTTAACTTTACATGTCCTCGAAATACGAGCACACACTCCAACTGGTACACTTATGCTAGGCGTCCACTACAGCAGAAATGCGTCGAATCGAAGCGAGTCGCATTTATTTCTAGTGCGTCCATCTCTGAAGAATCGAATCGAATTGTTCATTCGTCTCAAATTCTTCATCAAAATAGGTCGTTTTTTGCGTTGCTTCATGGACGCCCTGTCCATGACGCAAATCGTGATAATATGGATCTTCATAATTAAACAACTCTGGATATTGTTGGACCAGTGATATCAATAGTTCTTCATTCATTTTAAAAAAGATTTTTACGAAAACTAAATAGAAATTAATAAAAATATTTTGGCGCGCATCCGCTTCTCCGCGTCGACTGGAGCGCGCCGAGTTGAATCGAATCGCATCGGCGAAGAAATTCGCCTGTTAAGCAAGTCGCGCGGTCGATTCAATTCGGCGCGCCGCGGCTCGTCGCTAATGGACGCAGTTTCATAGTAAATACGAGTATATAGGAGGCGACTTTCTGCAATTCGATACGACTCGGCTCGGCGAGGCTAGTGGACGCTTGGCCTTACAGTACACTTACGATTCACTTACCAGGTGGACTGTATACTCGTTTGCCACATTTATTATACAATAATTTAAAATTAAAATTTTGTACAACCGACTTTAATATAAATTATTAGAATAATTGATAAACTATCAGTCAGGCCTTGATCAAGTTTATATGGGACCACATGAGAAGCACCAGCTTTCAAATAAAAAAAATCATCGAAATCGGTTCACTCAAAAAAAAATTATGAGGTAACACATAAAAAACATACAGTCGAATTGAGTACCTACTCCTTTTTGAAGTCGGTAGAAAAAAAGTAAAATATAGATTTTTAGCAAGACTTATGGTATACGAGGTATCAAAGGCTTTTTAATACCCCAACAATATTCAAATCTGTTTTTGGACTTTTTTTTTCTTAGTAGCTAACCTACCGCATCGTACAAATTTATTTAGGTAAGAACCAAGTGAGCGTAGGCAGGGAGTTCTTGAACAACGATGTATATACTTATCTCTGATTGAATTTAAGAGAACGAAATAAATCTTAGTAGTACAGTAGTAAGGCCAGATATCGACAGTGTGATGAGTCGAAAGCGACCGGCCCCACACTCCCTACTCGCCCCACCTGTTGCAGGGTGGTGCCAGGCAACAAGTGGTGGCAATAAAAACATTACACGGTATATATGTGTGTGTATTTCCTACGATTCTTTTATTGCGAGTGAACGAATGATTTGAATACAATCTAGATAATAAAATGTTCTTAGATTTATGTACTCACTGTTTACGAGTAATAAAAATTTGAGTAGAAATAATTGCTTTGCAGTCATATTTTCTTCGAGAACTGGTCTATGAAAATATAAGTTTGAATTTTAGACAACGTTGTCAAATGAAAACAAGTAGCAAAATTAAACATTTTGTACAACCGATTTAAATATAAATTATTAAGGATAACTCAATATTAGAAGAAGATTGGTAACATGTAATTCTTACTGAGTAATTTTTAACTTTTAGCACTGGTTCGGAAAAATCCCGTCTTGGGAAGAACCAGCAACAAACCCAGCGGGAGTTTATTTAAAACATAACTAACAATATAATATTTATAGAATTGTTATTAAAACATTTAGGAACAGCATGGTAACGATCACCTTATTTCCAGGGGTTATTATCAATCTTGTACTCTTTAGTAGTACAAAAATAGCCTTCCTAAACAATTTTCGCTTAATAAATATTTTAACCTTTTGATAAATAACGTCTGCACATTTTCAGGGACTTTGTCGTAAAAGCGTATACATTGCCCCATGAAGGAATTACTGACCCTTTGGAGTCGAGTAACTGGTATAACTAACTTGTGCTTGTTCCTAGTAGTTACAGAATGTACATCACTATTTTTAATAAGACTATTTTTGTTTTTATTTACATAGGAATATTAAATGCTCGTAAATATAGTGAAAAGCCAAAGTTAATATATTTATTTCTTTAATTTTTTTCTCTAAGGGATTCCTTCGGACCTATGTTATAAATTGCTCTTATATGGCTCTCTTTATCTATAATATAAAAATGAATCGCTGAATGTGTTGCTAAGCGCAAATCTCGAGAGCAACTGAACCGATTTTGCTAATTCTTTTTTTATAATATTCCTTGAAGTACGAAGATGGTTCTTACGGAGAGAAAAATTTAAAAAATTGCCGAAAAAGTCTAAAAACAACACTTTTCTATATTCACATACAAAAGATTCGTAATAATACTTGAAAGTCAATTTGAACTTTAATACCATACCATAAAGTTTAAGTGTTAGTGGAGGGGTTCTGGGAAGGCAAAACAATTGAGTGACGTTAGTATCGTATAAATATTAATGTCAATATTTTTCAATATTTATACACACTGGCAGACTGATGATGTTATAAGGAGTAACTTGGGCTGCTTTTATGTTAGGGTTCCGCAAAAATAACTCCACGCGGGCGAAGTCGCGGGGAACAACCAGTAATTAATAATGTTTTCAGTCACCGCGGCAAGTCTCAACGGAGACTAGCCATCTGTACAGATTAGGATTATAGTGCCCCGAGTATTAAAACGTTGCTGGACAAATTTCGTATACGCAGTAAAGCTCTTAAAATAAAAAATGTTTTTTTTCTTCTTTTTAAAAACGTAACCTCCACGCTAGGATTTTCTCCTATATAGTGGGGGTAGTTTAGAAACATAAATTGCACAAGGACAAACATCGAGACCCGAAACAATTATTTGTAGGCCATACAAATACTTGTTCCGTGCGGGATTCGAACCCGCGGCCCTTAGCGCTGCAACTGCGCCACGGAGCCGTCAATATAATATTTACAGTAGTAGTCAAATAAATGTGTGTGTTTATATGGACGTAAATTCTTTGAACATTGCACACCATTATTAAAGAGCTTAGTATTTTACCGCCACCATACCGTTACCGATACAGTCTTTCAAAGTCCACGGCTGAACATAGACCTCCCCCATATATTGCCTCATAGGGGGGATATTTGCTATAGGTGCCACGCTTGGCAAGCGGATTGGCAGCTGCAGTTTTTTATTTTTAGTCATTATTAGGAAGATGCTGCTGCCCACGTCCTGATTTATTTCCCTCTGTCGCCTCTTAGGACACCTACGGGATGATACGGGATATTCTTACACCGCCGCTACCATATATACAACAAACGAATATTTTTGTAAAAAAAACATTAACGTTCATTTTTAACACAAAATTAGGCGCTAGAAAAAGTAGATGTACCAAAACAATGGCTTAACATAGTATAATGTATACGGTAAAAGTTTTTTTTTTTGTATCCGTAGTAAGTGGTGACTGCAAACTATAAGTTCGTTTATGATTTTATTTAAAGAAATTATGAGCTTACACCGATATATCGTCACCCCTGAAGTATATTATATGTACATGTATATTCATGGAGACACGTCGAAGTACACGAGCAACTGAAGGTAGCTCGGCTAAACAACTCCATGACGTCAGTCAACCCTTTCGTATGTATGTACATTCGGCTTCAAATGTAGAAACGATGTGACTTTAGGTGCGACTTCCAATATGTTTTATGTACTCACAGTGAAGGGACGTGGCGATCAACGTTCGATGCAGTCCGCTTGTTTATCGAATCGATGTATCTTGTTTATCGCGGTGGGTGCAATGACCTGATGACGTACAGTCGACGGCCGCTCTCTGCGTCACAAGAAATCCCCACAATTATGCCACTTATTGCAGATCCGCAACATCGAAACCTTATTAAAACAAATGAATGAAAGGCAGCACGCGACACTTGTAAGCGTTGATTCTAATTTTCATGTACTACTAAACGTTATAAATTTAGTCGCCACAAAAATACTATGAATCTGTAATATTATAATCGTAATCGAATCGACACAATCCACTTTCGTAAGACATGGGACGGATTTGCCATAGTCATTACATTTCACCTATAACTTGCTCTTCGAAGTACCAGGTATTTATATTACATGACAGCTTTTCGACATGGATCTGTCCTATATAATATATATATTAAGTGTGCCCACTGCCAATTAATAACATAGTTATTTCGTTATTTGTCGGATGCTATATCTTATTATTATTGACGACCTGGTAAGACATGCAGAAAGTCAATGGATGCAGGTGTCTCGGAACCGTGCTTTGTGGCGTTCCTTGGGAGAGGGCTATGTTCAGCAGTGGACTTGAGATGGATTGTAATGATGATGAATGATGATTTTATCATTAATCATTACAATATCTTATTTCAGACAAAATATATCATTTCAGAAGTTGAAAACATTTTAAAAGCAAACGATGTCTGCATTGTTCCTGTATTCCCCGTCACTAGCTGTCATACTGAGTTTATTTATAGGAAGGGCGGTCAGTGGAACAGACTTTCCAGGATTATTTTCTAACTTTTCCAGAAGACTATTTACTTAGAGTGAATATACTTGGGAAGCTTACCCTTGCGAGTCACATGAATAATTTACGTGAAGGTCTACGTTTATTTTTACTTCCGTTATAGAATTTCTTATATAAGGTTTTTTTTTATAAAATCTTACCACATAGAAAAGGCTAAGTATATAAAATATTGTATTTCAAAATATGTAACATGATTTGTCAAAGACGCGCTCACACTGGCAATTGAAGTTCAGAATCTTACCAGCAGTTCGATAAAACTCATCTAAATCCGCTCTTAGAATGAACATCGGAGAATTTTATTTATAAATTTGAGTGGTAAAGGAGGTGGAGCTTTTATAATAGCTAAAAATACTTTATTTTTTATCATATTATTATTGTTTGCACAGTTACGGTTGGCGTCTTCATCACAAATGTCACAACATTGAATAATTTTACTTAATTGTATAAATAAAGTAATAATATAGTTTTAGTTCAGGCTACAAGCCTTTGGAACTCCTTGCCCGATGACACCAGAAAAGCACCCAATAAGTATGCTTTTAAAAAGTTGGCTCGCCGCAACGCTTCTTAAATGATTCATCTATGTCATATACTTTGCTAAACAGATGTATACTATATGTATGTATATATGTATGTATAGGTTATATTTGCATAGATTATTTATTAGCAAAATATTAATAATATTACGTAGTTAATTATCATTTTTGTTTTTTTTTATTCTATATTGCTACATCTACGTCAAATTCTCATCACTGGAGTTGGCTGGTAGAGAATGAGAAGAAAAATCCTACGTACTGAACTGTAATAACGTTATTCTGTATTGGGCTCAAACCTGATATGTACGCGGAAAAGCTTAGTTGTGTTGTGGCGAACACCATACTTAATGTTACCGCATAATTGATTACAAATGCTACATGCAAGAGGAGTCCACGACTAATTTTGTCTCCGGGGCAGTTAATTTGAATTTGGTGTTAACAACAGACATT